>JASKGM010000011.1:3611783-3625476 GCA_034509205.1 Ceratonia siliqua | reverse complement strand
GAGAAGCCTTACACAATAAACATAAACACCTCTTCATCCCAGAGAACACAGACATGATAAAAGGTGACCTTAACACTGTAGCCCCAATGTCTAAACAATGGCAAAATGGTAAGAAATAGCTCACAAAATACTATAAACCGAACCAACATATACCATCCATATTCCAATCAAGTTTCAGATTATAGGAAGATGACAAATTTTTCCAGTTAGGAGATCGCCATTCAAAAGTTTTTATTTCAAACATCATTTTTCGATGAGGAATAAATTCGAATGCTACATGGAGAGAAACACATCTTTATAAGCCAAATCTAATTTCTAGTGCGTTAGAACTAGTTAAGAAAAGAACTAAAATCCCTGATTCCCTCAACAGGGATGAAAGATACTAAATCTTAATGGCTTCAAACCATTCAAAAAATGCAATAGGAAGCAAGTTAAATGTCCAGGCATGAAATATGATAATCCAGATAACAAATTAAACAACCACCATATCGCTAACAACTGAAAATCACAGGCTACAACATTCATCCTCTCATAATTAGTTCCAAAGCATCCCTGACTTTGCTTAGAATGGTGTTCGAAACCACAATCCCTAACTTTCCCGCAACGGGAAACCAGAAAAAAATAGAGCAGCCACAACAGAAAATTAAGGGAAAATTGTCTAATAAAGCCCCTAAATTTAAACAGTGATAACCACGAAACTGGATTTCATCAAACCCAACTTAATGGAGCCATTAACAATTTAGCAAGGTAATTGGCATTATCATCAGAATTTCTGTAAACAAAATCTCTCAAAAACCCAGATAATTAACCCTGTATTCTGAAATAAACTTACCCAGATAATTAGCACCACTCTCCTTCGAAGACATCTCTCTCGGTTTTGGCTTGATTTCTTATGTTTTTGTCCTCCAAACCCTCGCTCTCTGTTACCTCTTGTCTCAGAAACTATCGGATCCCTCTCTGTTTCAGAAACTCCTCCTTAGCTCTTGGTTGGTTGTCTCAATCTTGTCTCCTTCAGAGCCCTCTGGAAATCATTCTTTGGCGGTGGATTCCCCGGTTTCTGCTTCGTCCTCCATCCTCCGTTGTCCCCATTGGTCTCGGTTTCGGCCCCTTTTATTGGCTATCCCCCTTTTAAATTGCTCATTTCTCGGTCTCGGTTGATTCCCATTTGTTTCGCCCTTGTAGTTCTCCCTTACTCTCGGCCTTCTAATCTCTGATTCTCGTGATCTCCTCCCCCTTTCCTTTCTGTTGTTGCCCATTTTGTAAACGTTCAAGGGAATCAAATCCCGTGATGACTGCAGAAGATCATCCGTGAAGGAGTTGGCAAGGGACAGCTGCATGACAGGGGTGAGGGGAGATGACGGGTGCAAGAGACACAGGGAGATGAGATGATTTGGGGATTTAGGGATTGTGCGGTTCGGGTCAAGCATGGGTATCTGGGTTGGACCAATGGGTTAATGAGTTGGGCTGGACCAAAAGGGATATTGAGCTTAATCCAGGTTAATGGTGTTGGGCTAGAGTTGTGTAATTGGGCCAAGATTTTTTTTGTTTAATACCCGTTAAGCTGCTAAAAATGGGCCCTTGGCCCCTTTTCTCTTTTTTTTTTTACTTCTAATTTTTTTATATTATTATTACTATTCTTTTTTTTAATTTTTTAATTTTATTTTATTTTTAAGAAAAATTTATTAAACACAAAATTTCAAAGGACACTCGGACAAAATCAAGTGTTTACAATCATAGCAAGCATATGAAGTTTTTAGTAATATTAAGTTTATTAAGTTTGGTTAAGTATCATAATAATATACATATAAATTACCAAATTACTAATAGTCAATTAACATATATATTTTTTAACTAAGATTTGTTTAGTTTAGATTTATTGAATTCAATATTAAGAAATTTTATAAGTATTTATTTGTAATGATATATTTATAAAGACAAACAATTACATAATATGATTATATTATTATAGGTAAGAATAAAATAGATTGAATGATTAAAAAGAAAATTGATTGATTTTAAACATTTGTTTTAAAGACAAAGATATAAAACAACTAACCTCATTTTGAGGGGTTATTTTTTATAATCCACCCAACATTTTTCAAAACAGGATGGACTAATCCGACCCAACTTATTTTGATAACCCTACATCCATCTATCCATTTTTAAATGTTACTATAAGTACCTTCTTCCACCAATTTATCAATAAGCTTATTGGATAATCATGTCAATAAAAATAATAATATCTAAATAAATCATTTTAGAATTTTAAAATTTATTACTCATACAACATTCAAAGGATTTTCTTTACTCCACACACTTTCAATCTCCTTCATTTTCTTCTCAAACAAATTTTTTATTTTCTCTATTTAAAAAATAGTACATAAAGTCAACAAATTATTAAATAAATTAGTTATAAATAAAAGTTAAAGAAAACAAAAGTTTGTTTCATTAAAATGCTTCTAATAATTTTTCAGTGTGTAGAATATTAAAAAAAAGCATATCTTATATAACATTACACTATATCATTTGTGTTGACAGTGTCACGTTCCATTCAAAATTTGTGAAATAGATTATTTGATTAATTCAACATTTATTTAAAAAATAAAATGATTTTTAATAAATATTTATAATTTAAATACGTATATATATATATATATATATATAAAATAATTCATTTAACTTAATTCTGATGGAACCTAGACGGTAGACATAAAGATAATTTGCCGGACACAGTGGCGTGCGGTTGTAGCAGAAAAGAGACAGACAACTAGTATCGTCTGGTCTAAGGAGTAAAGGGACTCCCTTCCTTCCTAGTCGGCGAAGTTTATTGTTTTCTCCAGCTACCCGCTACCCGCTACCCGCTACCTTCATTTTCTCGTTTCCTTTTTTTGCGACAAAATCAGGGGTTCCATTCTATTTCTATTTTGCTAGCATCTCAACTTAACTCAGTTCTTCTGTAATGGGTCTCTGGGATTCTTTTCTCAATTGGCTCCGGAGGTAAGCTGTTTCTTCCTCTCCTTCTCCCTCTACCTCTTGATTGCTGGTTTTTATTCTGTTTTCCTTTTCCTTTTGTTTTTTAACTGGCAGAACTCCTATCATCACAATGCAAAATGATATATAGTTGCTTGGTAAATATAAGATTTTATTTCAAACTCGACCACCCCTTGTAAATCTTTCTCAGGAACTAATTCCTTTGTGGGGTAGTTGGTGAGCTCCATGTCCTGTGATGAGATAAAGTGGTAAAATCTTTGTTATAGGATTAACTTAGTAATGATTGCATTGTAAATCAACACTGCATTTGTTTTGTTTCTTTTGGCTGTATATAGAGAATGAATACTGAAAAATTTTGAATGTTAGACCTTAAGTCCTTTTGAAGGTGGTTTGCTAGCTTGTAAGTGATAAGTCCTTTTGAAGGTACTTTGCTAGCTTGTAAGTGACCACCTATATCAGCAATATGTGCTACAGAAAGGGGTTTGTTTAGAATTTTTTTCCTGACCGAAGTAAGTTATATGTTTTTAGAAGTTGTCCAATTATTGTGAACTTGGAACAATCTGTGGAATGAATACTGAAAACCTTTTGAATGTTAGATCATGATTTCTTTTGAAGGTGGTTTGCAAGCTTGTGAATGACCAGGGATTCATTTTTTACCTGATTGAAGTAAGTTTTATGTTTTTGGATGTAGTTCGATTTTCGAAGATGGAACAATCTACAACTGTATCTATAATTTAAAAGTTTATCTTTCTATAATTTTGAGCAGAATCGGATTTTTGCATCTGGTTGTGCGTAATTTGTTTTATATTGGTAGATATTCTAATTTGGCTGAGAGTTATATAGTTTATTGTGTGGGTTTACAGCATTTTTCTTCTCAAATTCGTGTTTAGATGTTCAGTAATTGGAACTGCACTACTGCATTTTATCCTGCCCCACCATGGTTGATATACAGCTATGATAATATTTTCATATATTCCACTTGTAAGTATCTAGATGTTAATATGAACCGACTAAAGCAACCAAGAAACTTTTGGAAGTTACTTTCTGTTTGTTTTTCCTTCTCAGGGACAAAATATTTATTTATATAGTGAAATTTTAGCATCTTGCGTATCTCTGTAAATCTGATACTACTTAAACTATTTTGGGTAAATTGATTCTATTTAAACTTATTTTGTCCTTATTACTCATGAAATTTTTATGTACTTTCTCCTCGGTTTGAGAGATATGACTTCTTGAAGATATATTTTCTTTTGTTCCATAAATGGGTTGTTTGGAAAGCCTTTTTTGAAATTAGGGTTTTTTGAATCTGACTTCCATTTAAGCACATGATTTTGTAGATTTCTCAAAGTAATAACATGGTTGAAAGAGATTTATTTGTTGTTGATAGGTTTGAGATTTTATAACTATAATATTATGGGGAATGAAAATAATAAAACTTCCAATATGTGATTTGTATGAGTGGCATGACTGATATATTGGTTTTAAGCCCCTTTTTGATTCTTACTACGTTTCTATGTGTCAGCTTATTTTTTAAACAGGAGATGGAACTTTCCCTCGTAGGCCTTCAGAATGCAGGGAAGACATCTCTTGTCAATGCAATAGCTGTGAGTTATTGCAAACCCTGATTTTGTTTTCCTGTTTACCAATGAATGGCAATCCTTTGACATCAATTGTCTGATGTTTACCAGACAGGGGGATACAGTGAGGACATGATTCCAACTGTAAGGATCATTTCTTTCACTAAATTTTGAATACATATTTGAAGATTGTAAAGATATATATAAAATAGAAACTTTTCCCTACCATGAAACCTAGGTTGGCTTCAACATGCGAAAAGTGACAAAGGGAAATGTCACAATAAAGCTTTGGGACCTTGGAGGACAGCGGAGATTCCGAACAATGTGGGAGCGCTACTGCCGTGGTGTCTCTGCTATAGTGTACTGCTAATCTCTTAATGTCCTCTCTTTACAGACATACGAAAATGCATACAGGCATATGTACATACATGACATACACGTGACATGCCCCTTTATGCTTTCACTTCAATTTAGTTTTAGATTTTGAGCACAACTGGCCTGTAGGGAGACAAACTCGTGCCTTTTAGGTATCAATAATAACTTTTTGTTTTATGATAATTTAGACTGCAAATGATAAATATTACCTGTATTTTACACAATTTTCATTCGAGGTACTTTTGAGTAGGCTTCCATTTCATCACTTTCTTTGTTGAGACACCATTAGAAGGTGTTTTTTTTGGTTCCACATAGAAGCCTATAAAGAATAGATGGTGCAAACCGCAAATGATGCCTTTATCCTTTCCCTAAGATCTTTTCAGCAGAAAAGGAAAATGTTAAGTAAGCTCATACTTATGATGATCACTTATGTCAAGGGTCAATCGACATTAAAGCTTGATCTGTTACTTAGGATGACTGGTCCTTGATATGGAACAGCGGTGTTAAGGAACACCTCAATGTTTGGTCATAGAGACTCTAATATCATATTATAACTAAGTTACAAAGCTTAAGTTATTAGGAAAATGCACAAAAATGCTTTTTATACATACCAAGCATCCTATAATACAGAGTGCTGAGTTCATACAAAATTTTATACTGTCATGTGTTGTCTGTTTTCTTGTTAAAAGTTTTAAACAGGAAGAACAGAAAAGTGAATAGTTTATATTTATGGTTTCTTCTGATTAAAATGAACACTACTTGTGCATACTTGTGAGTATTATAGCCTTTTTAAATAATTTGTAATGTCAATTTTCAATGCTTTCACAATTTTGGTTCATTGTTTTTTGCTGATGGATGCAAAGACAGGTACGTTGTAGATGCTGCTGACAGAGACAGCATTCCAATATCTCAAACTGAGTTACATGAGCTCTTAACGAAACCTTCCTTGAGCGGGATTCCTTTGCTTGTTCTTGGAAACAAAATTGACAAATCCGAAGCTTTATCCAAGCAAGCATTGGTAGATCAGTTGTGAGTTCAGAGAACTTAAGAAATTGTTCCATAAGTCAATATTATCTATTAATTATTTATTGCATTTTGTTGCTCAGTTTCAATGCCTTTTATAACTGAAAAATGCCTTGGTTTTTCATCTTCAATCATTTCAGGGGACTGGAACCAATCAAAGACAGAGAGGTCGGCTGCTACATGATTTCATGCAAGGATTCCATAAACATAGATGTTGTCATTGACTGGCTTATCAAGCACTCCAAAACTGCAGAATGATTTTTGGTTTGACCACCATTCTATTTTTAGTCATAAAAGGGAGGTATTGTTAAATTCCTTCCTTGTTCTCTTGGTTTTAGTTGTGGTCTAGGTGTTTTTGTACAGTTATCAAATTACTGAGTCAAGTCTTCCATGCATTGTTCTTATGCTACAGTAAATTGATGACTGTTATCAACCTAATTGCTCGATTTGGAACGATTTTTAATAGTTCCCCTTATAAAATGCTATATCTTTCCCAATTTATTAGTTTGAATATGGAATATTATTATGATTATTAACCAAAAAAAAGATTGTGCTTTATTTTAATTATTGCTTCCCAAAAAAAAATTCTTCACCCTTTGGATGTATTAGTTGACAAAAAGGTGAGGAAAAATCCGGACATATGAAATTTTGATTTTGAAAGTATTATTATTATTAGGTAAAAAAGATGCGTTGTCAACTTCTTAACATGAACTACCATCCTCGACAGAATAAGCAGAACCAAGATTACCCCCCTCTCCATTGGACCTATTAGTCTACCTTGAAATTAAGATCAAGAGGTTATAAAAAAACAAGGATAAAAGAACAGGGGACACTATGTTACAACTTCTTAGCTTAAAAAAATAGCGTTGGTTTATTATGTTTTATATTTTATATTTTAATTTTTAACATTAATTAAGTATTTATTATATTATATTTTTTTTAAACTTTTTAAAATTTTTTTAAGAATTTTTTTACATTTATGTGTTCTATTTACCTATAATTTTTTTTATATTATTTATGTATAAGTAAAAAATTTTAAAAAATTTTAAATAAATATATGATATAATAAATATTTAATTAGTATTAAAAAATAAAAAAATTGAGACAAAAAATATAAAATATAATAAATCAGTATTGTAAAAAATGAGGTGATATGAGAAGGGAATAAAGAAGGAGATGTAGATTTCTAAGAAAAGAAAAGAAAAAGTAGTACAAAGACTATAAATCTTATGGTTAATCACATATTCATCATTCGGTACAACATGCAATCGCTTATTACATGATAAGGTACATTTTCTTAATTATTCATTCTCAAACCACGTTGATCTGAATATAATCTGAATCTCCAAAGCTCAGAGCTTACTAGTGATATTAATGTTTCGCAATTTAGGCGATTTTGGGGCTGCATCTTTAGGGACAACTACGGTGAGAACTCCATTTTCCACCTGTGCCTTAATCTGATCAACCTTCACATTTTCTGGCAATTCAATTGCCCGAGAAAAATCTCCCTTCCCAGTCCCTCTCTCAGCTACATGCCAAACAGAATCTTTCGCTTGAGGCTCCTCTTTCCCACCTTCTCCTTTGATATGCAAAATATTCCCATCATCAATCTGCACCTTTATGTCATCTTTGCTGAATCCTATTCACAGACCCGTTGCCCAATTAATCAAAATAAACCCATCAAAATTCAAACTTCAGCACCAAACCGAGACATTGATAAACAAGTAATTGCTCAATACACACCACCCCCATTAAGATTCTAATTTCTTAGTGAGAGTGAAGAGTGTAGGATAGTACCTGGAACGTTGATTTTGAAGATGTGTGCAGAAGGGGATTCAAGCCAATCCATGAGGGCCGTTGAACCTGACCATTCTTGGAAAATCGGAGGGCTCCAGAAAAAGCGTCGGAAAGGGTATCCAAATATACCTTCAGCCATTATTGATACTGCAAGACAACAAAGTTGGTCGACTCGCCCGAGAAAATAGACAAGTAGCAGAAGAACTAAATAAAGAAACGGATTTTACTTGTGTTTTATAGAAGTTACCGTAGACAATCCAGAACGTTCTGTGGACCTTATCTGATGTCCACACTGAATGACGAACTGTGAAGAAGACGATGGTTCAGGATCATTCAGGAATCAAGATGGACTAATGCAGATTTTGGGTTCACTCTTTGGATTGGGCTTGGAGAATTAGCCAGAACATTCGAAAAGTATTGGCCTTTTGGTAGCCTTTTTTTTTTTTTGACGTTTTCATACATTTGGATTTTTTTTTATATTAATGTTAGCATTAGAAAATTGTGTGAGATAAAAAGAAAAATAAGAATAAAAATTGTGATTTTAAAAGGAGGCTCCAAAAGTAATCACTGATTGCAAAACTAGTAGTTTGTTTATTTTGTGAGTTTGCACTTATAATGTTAGAGGTGGTTGATTCACAATATTATTGGAGTATGATGATTCCTTAATGTTTAAGCTTTGGATGACATGGCATCCATGTGGAGGTCAAATCATAGATTCCATTCAATGATGTTTGGGTAAAGAGACAAAAGGGTAAAGAGCAAAGAACAAGGTTGATTTTCACTTATGTTGAAGTGGATTCAATTAGAATGTCTTGTCCCACTTCCTTATCCACTAAACACAAAAAACGATAGGATATACATAGAGTTCGATGGATCAAATAATGTGATTCTTGTGGTTTCAACCCAACCAAAAGGAGAATGACGTGGAAATAAGATTGTCCGGAAAATTTGAAGAGGGGATATCCCAATGAGGCAACTTTAGAATTAAAAGAATAATATAATTAATACACCAACACAACACCACTCATATAGAGAGAATGAGAGAACCTTTGTGCTCGCTTTGTTCCTCTCTGCTTTTCCCTGCCTTTGCTTTCTTCCATACATTCTTTTCAATTCTATTTTATATTCAAAATAATTACAAAGGTGCAATATAAAGATTAGAGAGAGAGGCAAAAGAGCCCCAAAAAGCAAACTCATGGAAGAGAGAGGCTGATCATGGACTGAGTGCCATGCCAATCACTTCGACAAGCCTTTTTCCTTTTTTTTTTTTAATTTACTTACCTGCATGGGAAAAGATAAAAAGCAACCAAAAAAAAAAAGATCATGTTAATTTAGTGCTAAATGCATGGTATTTAATTAAGAGAAAGCAAAAGAGAAAGAAGGCTACAGTGTAATTAGTAATTATTACCATTTCGTTCACAAATCTTCCTTAAGAAAGCAAGGAAAATAATAAGTATGGCTACCCCTGCTAATAGTCCAATGATTATAGCAAATGTCTTCTCACCTTCATCAGTGCTTGATTTATCTGTAACCAATACCACAACATAATTTAACATATCAACATGTTCATAGCTTACCCAAATCAAGAAATTATAAAACAACTGTGTCCCAATAAATGTCCAAAAAATAAAAATGTCAGAAAAACTGAAATTATTCTATGACAATTTTTTTTCTTAAGATAAATTGATATCTACATGAGTTTATCCACATCTCAACTTATCACCCTATTACATAATTTGTTAATTGTGTTCGGTGATTTTTCTTCTTACACTTTGAAATTTTAATTGTCAGAAAATTCTATACATTTTTTACATCCATCCAAAATCACCACACCACTGACCACACCACAGGTTCCCAGATTTTTTTTTTTTTTTGGGACAATAACAAGTTCTGAGATCAAATGAAGAGGAGTGGAAGGAGGAAGAGGGCTTGTGGAAGAAGAAGCATTGGTACTGGTAGCCTTAGATGGGCCTTACCATGGGCCTTGGAGTAAGCGTGGGCCCCACCGGTAGAGTACCTCGCGTAACACTTGGCGAAGAACATGTCGCCGTAATCCGCAGTCCCACAATCGCTTCTCAACCGTCCGATTGCCTCCGACAGGCAATCCTGGCACTCCACAAAGCTCAGATCACCAGTACACTGGGCCATACCCTGCACTTTCCCAGACCCACCCACTCGGAATGGACCGCCCGAACTCGCTAGCCCGGACAGAACCGCATCCCTGCTGGACATCGCATCGGAGTTATACCCGACGGAGGGCCCACATTTCTTCAACGCCACGGTCTTGTCCTCCACACCCAAGAAGGAAGCGTTATCGTACTTGACGTAGCAGCCTTCAAGCTGCACCGCTCCACCGCAGGTCTCGGAGCAGAGGACGCCAGCACGGGTGACGGCGCGAGCGACGCAGGTGGCACAGTCGGGCATGGAGAGGTCGCCGCGGCATTGGTAGAGGCCATAGACGACGTCTTGAGTGCTGGAGCCGAGGACGGTGAAGTTGTTGTAGGCGGAGTAAGTGGCTGAGTTAACGAGGGAGGTGAGTAGGGAGTCAAGGTTAGACTCGTAGGGGGAGTTGGGGGAGTACTTTTGCTGGGTGCACCCTCCGTAGAGGAAGGAGTCTGTGGAGGAAGCAAGTGAAGGGCTCAGGAGGGAGGAGAGAGTGGCAGTGAGTAAGAAGAAGATGGCGAAGGTTGATAGAGACGGGCTCGTTTTGGCCATTATTCTCCCTCTTTGTTTCTGAATGTTTGTTAGTGAGAGTGAAGATGGATGGAAACTAAGTTAAGTTGAAGGACATGAAAATGCACTGGTGGAGGAGGGTTGCATAGGAAGCCAATTCATTCCATGGAAACTTGCCAGTGGAGAAAGACCTGTGAGCCTGCTAAGGGAGTAGCTTTAAATAAGGAAATCCCATGGCTTCCCTACATTTATTCACACTATTTTTGATATTTTTCATGTGAGGTGAAACAGAAAATAATTATTAGAACACTTCAATGAAAAGCTTGAAACTTGAAAGCATGGGAAGAAAAATAAACTTGTTAGAAACTTTAGTAAGTAGTAACCAAAAGCATATCCTTCATGATTGTAACAATCACTATAATATATTCCAAAATGCAACTCTAATGTAATCTTTTTACTTTCATAATTCAGTTGAATATACTATTTCAAAAGAAAAAAGGCATTAAGGCCTACCTATCCCTAGAGTGGAGGGGGAGGCCCGGTCGTATAAAAGACACTTTATTTCTGGGACAACATAAAAGATCCTTTTATAATGGTAGTAAAAAACCGAAAAGCCTAAAGGCACCGGGTAAGAGGTATACCATGGGCCCACCGTAATTTTTGGTTGTTAACTTTTGTCAACATCTTTTTCCTTTTTATCTAGAAGTCGCCACACATTTTCCTTGTAAGTTCTTTCAGCTGCATGCGGATGGATCGCGTCTAGTAGGGATAATCGTGATTATTCAAAGTGTGTTGGATGACAACAATAAAAAAAACACACACACATTGTTAGGCAAATGCACCAGATCCAGATCTACTTACATGGACTTCAACAACGAATAATACTATATTATCCAAAATTATATTTCTTTTTTAAAAAGAAAAAATTTAGTTCTTTTTGGTCACAACTTTAATGAAACTGTATTTTTATAAATTTTTTTAAAAATAAAAAGTTAATAATCTGAGGGTTCACTCTTACCAAGAAGGAAAGATGATATTCCAAAATCCCATGATTTGAAATGGAAATGGAAATGGTGGTTGGGCATGCCATGCATGGTGATGAATGTATAGAATTCAGGGCCTTTTGAAAGACTATTTGTGTGCTTAATAATTAAGGATGATCAGAAAACTGTGAAGATATTAAAGACAAGGGAAAGGGGTTTCAACACTTTCCCTATTATGCACAGAAACCCTTTTCGAAAGAGGACACAGAGAGACAACTGTGACATCGCACTACGCCTACCCTCCTCGTCAGCCTTACTTCAGCTGCAGCCTACTATAGTTGATTCTGGTGACATTTGGTTGCATCAGCTAAGAGCATTAAGAGCAAGTTTGAAAGCAGAGAAAACTGAAGTTGAAGTTGATTTATTTGTGGCATGGAAGTTATAAGATGTTTCTCATGTGAACTTGGAACACAAATGAAGTGGGCCTTGAGTGGTGTTGAGAAGTCACGGGAAAGCTTATAGTTGCAGTTAAATCGATCACAAAGGATTTTACTGCACAATCCTACTTTTTCCCCATGGCCTTATTGCAGTCTGTAAATCACAAATGGTCCCCTACTAATTACTTGAGAGGATTATATCAATGGAATGAGGTTCCACACATTTACCTTTCTTTATAAGAAAGCTATGAGGCTCAAGGAAGTCCAATTCCAAATTCAAACCTCCTCCTTCATTACCAAAGGGAACAAAAAGGCAGTGACCAATCATTAATCTTAGTCACCCACTCCCATTGGAAACCATTTTGTGTTTTCCCCTTTTAAAAACACAAAGTATATATGAATTTCTAAACTTATAAAACTTCCAAATATTTGGAGAGATCCGTAGCTTTGCTTAATGCATAATAAACTACTTTTGAATTGAAAGTTATTATTAACAAAACTAGGGGTGCCTTCACACTTTTCTTTTTAATATGAATAAAATTGCTAATTAGTCATATATGGATCTGAAGAATGAAGCACAGGCTGTTGGAGATGCGTTGTCTTAGCTAAGAGTAGACATATTGAAAAAGACATAGCAGAAATTAAATGCGCAGAGCTCTGCTCTCACTAGAGATCAAGAGGCCAAAGTTGTGGTGTCTTTTGATTCTTGGCTCTCTTTCTCATAATTTTTGGTGGCTTTTACACGGTCACTCAGCCAGCAAGCATGAAGTGAGGAGCTAAGGGGTGAGTGTTTCTGAAATATGTTACTTTCAAATTTGTCTTAATATATTTATAGTGCTTTGTCTTTGTATCTCATCTCAATATGCATCCCATTGTCTTTGTACTCCACATCTCTGGATAGGCCAGCCCACATCTATGTTTGGGTTCAATCATTGTCCCCAGTATTAATCACCTGCAACTAGTGTTCCAGAAAATTTCCATCAAATTCTTATTCTGTGTGTCAACACAAAGCAGTGAACTGTAAAAATCATCATACATCAGATTACTTTTTTTTTTTGTACAAGAGGAACTTTTCTTTTCTTTTTTCTTTTCTGCTTTTACAAAACCCTGAAGAAAAAAATGAAAATGATCAGTGGTCCATAGTGGTGAGAACTTGCATAGACAGCACCTTGTGAGTGAAATTCTGGTTGTGGGCTACCCTAAGGACTCCAGCCAGAGCCCACAGTTGGGCAAGAGTTGCAGGGCCTTTCCCATACAACTTTGGGAAACCTAGTATATATCCAATTCCCATGGAGAGTCTGTAAACTAAAACCTCCTCCTATTCCCTAAGGGAGCGTTTCATACAGGGGAACTTTTAAGTTTCTTAAAAATCACAACTTCATTTCCTTTTTTACTTGGGTCTCTGCCTCAGTGGAATTATTTGTCCCTTTGTATTTGTAATGAATAGTGTTTCAAGTGGGGAAATCGTTCCCTATTACTCGGAAAACTCCGAATCCGAAGACTCATTTGGGCTCTAGGTCCATGCGGAGCCTTGGCTCGTTACGCACAACCTCACCTTTGAGGGAAAAAAAATTCTCATGTTTGGCATAAGACTTCAAAAAAAAATCTCAAGAAATTGTCGGTTTAGTTCTCTTTTTTAAAATTTTTTTATTTTTTGGTATATGAAAATAAAAAAACTCATTTGGGTAACTGTTTTTATCAGTTATTTTTAAAAACTGTTTCTGAAAACAATAACTAGAAACAAAAAAAATAAAAAAAATTTTGGGGCTGTTTGGAACGGTTTTTGTTTTATTATTTTTAAAAATAGTTTTTGAAAACAACTCTAAAAAATAGTTTT
>JASKGM010000011.1:3587239-3602513 GCA_034509205.1 Ceratonia siliqua | reverse complement strand
TATTTTGTTTCTTCTAATAAACTATATTTGAAAATTGAAATATCAAAAAATCTACAAAATTAGAACAAAAACATGCATTTTCTATTAAATAAAAAAAATATATATATATATATATATATATATATATATATATGTGTGGAGTACTAAATTAACATCAAAATAATTTTTTGACTCTTACTTTTAATTTTTAAAATTTTCATTATGTTTTAAGAAAAGAAAAAAGAAATAGATCCAACATTTTGTTTCATTTTCAAAATTTATGAACATGAATTATATTAATGTTATTTGAATAAAAATATAATTATTCAATACTATGTTATCTAATTATATATATTTATATTATTATTATCATGTTAGAATCTTTTATAATTAAAAAAATATATTATTTAAACTTATTCAAAACGTTTCTTAAAAAATCATTCGTTTCTACGAAATTTTTAAAATGTTTCAAAACATTTCTATTTTCTAAGTAATCAAAACAGTACCTCAAAATGAAATTTAATATATTGCCTTAACCTACTTAATTTTTTAACTTGTTTTTGAGTTTTGGCTTCCTTTCGTGGTTGCTAAAATTTTCGAAAGTAAAAATCTCCATAAGCTGGCAGTCAAGTTTTAGGCTATCTTCACAGAATCCGCCGAACTTTTCTCTTTCCAATAATTGAATTTATAAACTATTTTCTCAGGCTTATAAATAAATCACTCCCTTACTTTTTTTCGCTCTACTTCATCACTCTTTCACTTTTTCTTTTTCTTTTTAAGAGTTTGTGAAATTTATGAAATAAAAAATTTGTAAAAATAAAATTAGTCGCCCAGTATTACTGAATGAGAGGCACACATAGAAAAGCAAAGGTTGAAGTATATTCATGACCAGAAGCACTCTTATTTCCCCACTTAGCAAACCCTCTATACTGAATAAGTGAGCATAATCACTCTAAGTTACATCCAAACATATTAGTGCATTCAAATATATCTTTTATTTATTTTTTGTAATTATTTTTGTTTGTACTTTTAAGTTTCTTTCTATTTTTAAAAATTTTTAAACTTTATTTTTATTTTTTTGAATTTTTTTCTCAAATTTTTTTATTCTTTTCTTAAGAAAAATTAAAAAAAAATTCAGATGTATTGATTAATTCGAATGTAACTAACAAAAATCATGAAAATATTCTCCATCTTATCTAACTTACTCATTACCCTTCTTGCTATATACCAGAGCAAGCAATACTTATTTTTGACAGCCAGAACAGAAAAGCAGAAGTTCAAGGCTCGCTTGTAGGATCACTGTTATTCCCTACTGCTTAGACTTTGAAGCTGAATTCCACCATCTTCCCACCTCCATAGCCGAGCACAAACAGTGTCATATAAGAGAAGAGTCAAACTTGCAACCCTTTACTCAAAGGATCAAGATCTCCAAAACTCAACCGTTTGAACCCAATTTATTTCTTCTGTTTGATCCATAATTTCCTTCTTCCCCTTTGCTTCTGTGTTTCGAAGTAATGCCAGTACAGATGAAGACGACCTAGTAACAACAAAAGAAGCACGAGGAGAACAAATAACTTGGGAGTATTATTCAATTTGTTCTAGGAAACTGTTGAGAAAATCGTTAAGGAAGATTTTTTGTATTTAATAGTCTCTGTGTTCTTGAGTTTTATCTAAGTCACCAAATCCTCAAAGGAGCTAGTGCTCTGCTTTTTCTCTTACTCTGTTACCAATTCACATTGTGATAATGGGTTGTGCTAATTCCAAGTAAAAGCGGGGAGACTGGCACTACAACCTTTTTTAGTCCCCCTTCTCTGCATTGTCGGCGATGACATTCATCACCCACCTCAAAAACGAAAGCTGTAATTGACCTCCATCACCTTAGAACCCTCAAGCTCGAATAGGAACAAGGAACAAGTGAAGGAGAAGGAAGTTTTGGGTTAAAATAGTGACTTTCTATCAAGTGAGTGGAAGTAACTATTTGGATAAGGGAAACTTTATTAAATTTCGGGATCTTAACCCTTGAATTATGCCCGAATTTATATATGGTGAAATTAACATACAACTTCATCATATATAATTAAATCATAACCGTCCAAAAAATTCGTTTCTCTCTCTCATCGTGATCATTTAGCGTACGTTAAACAACCACAGTTACAGTGCAACTGAACTAGATCCTCACGCATCAAGCCCACCCTCCCAATGTAATTAAGTTACTTTTCTTCTATCTGGGCTAGATCAGAGCAAGCAACCAGAACCTCCAGGGCAAATTGAGAGATGCTATTAGAAGTTGAGGCTTGGTGTCCTACCGTCAGCCCCTACAGCCACTCTTTGACAATATCCAATGAATAGCATGAGGAAATTGTTAACATTTTGACTAAGTCACTATTGTCTTCTCCGGTCTCAATCTGTGAATCATATCAAATAATCATCTGCTTGTTTACCATCTCCCATAGATAGAAAACAAAGCAAACCATATAATTTAAGGAGTGATTTGTTGCATGCTGTTAGATTGCATCTTATTAAACATTGTGTATGAGAATAAAAAAATGTTACAAGATAAAAATAAGAAAGAAAACTTAAAAATTAAAAAAAAAAAACATTATGAGGAACATTACATTAACAATACATCCGATTCTGATCCCTGTGAGATTGGGAGAGAGGAGGGGGGACAACTATCACAAACCAAAGTCAAGTTCAGCTCGTTTTAACACTGCAGTAACTCTACTGTAAAATTCTGGTTCCTTTTCCTTTATGTCATCCAATGTCCGTGACTCATGCTCATCGCCCTGAATTGACAGAACTAAATTACCTTATGTAGCAAATTATCTATTTAAATAGTTTCTGCTAGTGCAACAGAGAAATCAAAACATCATCTAAAACAAATTATCTTCAGTGATGTTAGCAAATCTGAGAGAAAGGGAAGTAAGAACCACTACAATGTGACAAAGCAGTAAAGGATTATACTAATTTGATGACTATGCAATGGTTAATTAAACCTCTAGGCCACCATTTTTCTTAGCCTAACCTTTGCCACCAATTGTTATTTTACAGCAATATTTTACCATGTAAAGTCGCTTATAGTTAGTTTTAAACAATACACCCGAAGAGTATTGCGATTTTTTTTTTCTTTGCTGACTTAAAAGTAAAACCTTCAAGCTGGTGAAATTAAAATAATAGGTAAATTTAGTAGCATGAAAGTGAACTGTCATCTATCATATTGGAGGCAAAAACCCCAAGATGGCATTTAGTGAGTGAGTATTTTAATTTCTCAAGTACTCTATCTATTAAACATGGTGTGTCTACAGATAGACATACATAAAATGAATGGACATTTAAGACAAAATAAAGCTTTCACCTATATGGGGAGGTTACTTAATTACCTCTTTGAATTTTAAAAGAATCAGATTTGAAACAGATGCTGGTTTTGTACGATCCCACCTAAACAGACAAAGCAGAGAACATTTAAGTGAGAAAGAGTTCAACACTAAAAGATGTGAAACATGCTTAGGTCCTGTCATTCCATGTGCAATAATACAGTTGTAATTTCTAGACTTCACTACTAATTCGAGCATATTGCATTCTGCAATAAGTTTCTTTTCTTTCTTTCAATCTTTTTTTTTTCAGCCAGTGGGTGGACACAAAATGTTATCTCAAATGGTCTAGATGCTGTGGACAGTAATATTTTGAACATATGCAATATTGAAAATAAAAGAAGTGGAAGTTCAAAATGAGTCCTATGACACTAGGTGTAAGAGAAAGACCAGAAAGTATTGAAGGAGGTGTATTTCAAATTAGAGTAGGTAAATGTACTTCGGAAGGAAGTGATTTTACATGTAAATCAAAGAATGGTGTAACCAAATAGAGCAACGTGGAAATGACACAGCTAATGGACAAATAGAGTTGAAAGCCGTCCATACCTCACAAGCATTAATTCATTAACTGATCGCCACATTCCTCGTCCAACATCTTTCACAAACTGTTCTCTAGCACTTCTTCCATGCCATAATTCTTTAGCAATATACATCACTTCTTCAACATCTACCTATGAAGTAGAAATAAAGATGATAGATAATAGAAAACTCAATACATTAGTTTTTTTTTTTGTAATAACACAATCATATGTAAGGAATTAATCACAAACACCTTCTCAAAATATTGGATGAAATTGTCCAAGTAGTATTCAATCTAAAACTTGCAGAATGCACAAAGATTAAGTTTTTTGGCATCTAAACTGCTTTAAGAGTTACTGCTATGTCCCCTAACCAATATATATTTGCACATTTTTTTGGATAAAAGAAGTAATTTTACTTAAGAAAACTTGTTGTAGGATAAGATATCCTCATTTCAGTTTCTATTGCCTTAGCTCAATTGCAAGTCCTTCAATTTTGCACTTATGCTTGTTCAAAACCTTAACCACCATTGCTCCTAGTATGTCGTATACAAAAGAAGGAATATACATATATAAATTACTCAGAGGTCCCAAAGTCCACTCCCAGCATGGAAAATTTACCAAACAGGGAATGATATACTTTGACGAGAAGTTAATAAGGTAAACTCCATACCTGCACTTGCATGGCTGTGCCGTACAATGACTCCTCATGCTCAATAAGGCGTTGATGAAGAGTATGGTAATGATCCGTGTCAAAATTCACTACAGGTTCATTCTGAACTTGCAATCCTGCAAGCTGTGTCACAACATAGGAGGCCATGACTTGTCCAAATATTGCAGGGATAGAACCCAGCACAGGTATAATACGAACCCTAAAGCCTGGTACAATCTGGCAAGAGAACAAGAAGTCAGCAGGCAGCACCACTGAATGTTTTGATAACCAATGAGCAATGATAGCAAAGTAAAAACTTGGACTTGTTTATGATAAGCAGACTAATATATATTTTATAGGTGAATACCATTATTTAATGAGATGCCCACCTGGTAATCTGAAGGGCTTTCCTCTTCTCCACTTGGACCCTTAAATGGAAGCAGCTTTGCTCTGGGTTTCTCTAAAGAAAATACAACAGGAATGCCGCCTTCAATACCATAATCTTTCCTCAAACGGTGTCTTACCTACAAAGGTGTGATTATAGTAAGGGCGTTATATACCTCTTGTCATCAATAAGAACAAGAAAAACATGGTTAATAGATGAAGACTATTAATTTTTCAACTACATTGACACCTATGTCAAATTTGTGCACACAAAAAAGTATCCCTTTTTCTCAAGGATTATTGACAAAATATTTTTAAGAAAGTAAACAAAAAGAAGAAAGATATCAATTTACTCATTGTTTCCTTTTTCAATTTTTCACTTATTGATGTCTGAAAAAGCTTAAGCTTTAAAGGTTAATCAAGGCAAGATTTTTCTTTTACAGATCAGCAATGCATAAAAGAAGCATATGCCAGAGCATTACAGCTCGAGATAATGGATCGTTTGTGGACTCTCTTAGATCAGCAATGCGTATTCTTGTTGGATCAGCTCTGGCACCAGCTCCTGTGGCAGATAGAACCTTCAAACCCCTACGTACACATGCAGCAAGAAGGGCCACCTATTACAATTGACAAATCAAGCAATTGAAAATGAACTCATAATTATTAGGTATTTGAATATGAATGATTGCCAATGATAAGGGACAGAGGAAAATATATAGTTCTTTGTTTATGAATTTTAGCCCTCCAGGCCAGCCAAACCATATTGGTATATGTACATACATCTCCGATCCTGCGTGCAACATTCTCCTATGCACTGGCATATCTACATTCACTCATGTGGAGACAATTGCCCCCACAATGTAAAATTTTTTTTGAACAATATATGTGAAAAAAAAAATTTGTCCCCATGAACATTTGGAAGCTGTCCCGACTCCCTACATGAGCCAAATCCTCATCACTCATTTAGTTAGTTGTACCCTACTAATTCCTTTTAGATAGAATTCAAAAGTCACTTAATGTGCTTAATTTTTATATTATTTTTATTATAATTTTACCCTTAATTTTATGCTAGCTTATATTTAATTTCCTTATTTATTAGAGTTTTTATCTACTTTGTTTAATTTTAATTTAGGAATGAATGACGTAAAAAAAGGGGAAATTTTGCTTCCAGCTGCAGTATTTAGAGTCTGATTTTTCCCAAGTGAAGGAGAAGGACACTTAAGAGTTTTTTTTTTTTTTTCAAAAAAAGAGCTTAATGAAACATCATTTAGCTTGGTGTAAATAAAAATATTTATAGTCTACTTCTTACCCCTATTAATTAAAATTTCTGGATTCGCCACTGAGACATATGCATCTCAAAACTTTGCAATTCTTACATCTTAGGGTGCATTTAAAGAAAATAAAAAATCAATAAATATAATATAATATAAAAGCAACAGTACTATTTACGTTATTAGGTATACTGTACAAATTAGTAACAGAGAAGGACACCTATCACACTGGGACATGTGCATGATTATGTATGAAAAATATTTGATAAAAGGGAAGTACTACTACTAGCATATATGGTTATAGCAAAACAAGGAGTAATTCTTTAGAGTATATATACCTTTGTATCAATGTTATCAATACAGTCCAAAACAAAGTCAGGGTGGCGTGAGAGAATTTCTTCTTCAGTAGATGCATCATATAATAGCACTTTTGCATCTATTTGGCACTCTGGAAAAATAGATAAGAAATGCTCCTTTAGGCACTGAGCTTTTGGGATGCCAACATCTGCTCTTGTTGCAACAGCGTGTCGATTTAGTGATGAAAGAGAAACCTTCTCATTTAATAAATAAATGAGTACATTATTGTATGAAAGTATCTATACAGATTGTAATGCAAGCAAATATGACTCCAAATTTACAACTCCTTTCTTCTACCAAATCCTGCTTAATAATATCGCTGGCTAGCTTAAGACTTGTGGGCTTCTCAAGTCATACAATGCCATCAACTATGGTAAATAACAACACAGGCTTCTAAAGATTGATAACTGGAGCAATTAGATTAGTTCTAAAGTACTATACCATGAACTTAAAAGCATAAGAACCAAGTAGTATAAACTTTAATTCTAATTTGAATTCCAATTTCTTAAACTATGACAGAATAAAACTTACATCTTTAGTCTTTACAAATAAAGATTTTAAAACATATATATATACTGTTATATGCTCCTTACTATCTAAGTCATATAAATTACAGTGCCTCCAGCCAAACTGAAAAAAAAATGCTCCAAACTACATTAAGATACTTGGCACTATGTTTGACATCATAGCACATTTAGAATTGCACAGTAAGTAATTAGCACAAAAATCTTCATTTATGACAATTTATAAATTTAATAAAATATAAACATTGGGAGAGCAAAAACTCATTATAAAATTCATTGGATAAAGGTTTGAATATGAGTAAATTGAGGTTCTACCAATCAGACCAGGCAAGAAATAACACAACATATGAGGACAACACATTGAAACCCAAACAAGAAGAAAGAAAGAGATAAAATCAAAGATTAACAAGGAGAGAGTCAGTCAGAGAGAAAACCTGGTCAAAGTCCACAAGAAGTAGCTTGCCAACCCCTGACCTCAAAAGCATAGATGCAGCATGACTGCCAACCCCTCCAAGACCAATGACCACAACATATGATGCAGTCACTTTCCTCTGAGATTCAAAGCCAAAGAACTGAATGTTCCTAGTTACAGCATGAACATTCCAAGAAAAAAAATGTTTGATAAGTAATGATTCAAGAAAAAGATATCCACCCATTTACGCAGGATGTACATGATTCATATCTCAAGAATGTGAAGATGTAATATGAATATATCCAGAAAATTAAATGAAGGTTTAGACAAGAAAGGTGATGTTTTGGTAACAAAAGACAAGGACAAGAGAAAGCTTCATTCACACCTTGACATAACACAAAACTCCTCAAAATTATTATTGTTCTCCAATCAGCTTGCCCACATTAAGGTAGCCATAGAAACATGCCACAAATCTATGCAATAATGATCACTCAAAGTAAAAGTTTAGTTGACTTGTTAAGTCTATTAAAATCAAATCGATGTAATAACATCTCAATGCCTATCAAAGCTGGAGACAATATGAAGACATGCATTCATATGCATGACAGAAATCTTTAATGTGATATCCAGACTAATTTAAATGTCGAGACAGATAGACTAAGTATTATTGTTAGCTTATTGCTAAAAGGCCAAGTATATTGAAGCATGAGAGTTAATGTTGGCCTACACAAATATAAAGTTATTAGCTAATAGTCTAATACACAATCACATGCACCTTTTACCTACCAGTTCGTATAGAACAGTTACATTCAGACATAATTTCTTAAGTGAAAAAGTGAGATCAACTGGCAACAACTTGCAATACCTAGTTAGGTGTTCAGAAACAATCTCATCTTTCAGGAGATCTTCATTAGTCACCTTAGCATTCTTCTTTCCAGTAACAGTGCATCCCTTCACACCTGTATGAGACACAGCCCATCACTTACAAGGAAACATAGTCCTTATTAATTTTATGGTGTGAAAGTAGGTTTTGAGCAGATTAGAACACAAATCACATATCACAACCTTGTTTATGAGTGACAACATATTGATTATTGATAGTATTCCTTAACATCTTTGCATGTGATTGCGCATGATCTTGCAGCAAAAGGGCAGAATGACTGCCATTCATATTATAGATATAGACATCTCTATGCTTTCAACACCCCCCCCCCCACCCTAACTCACTCTTAATAGGAGCAAGTACCTTTAATATGGGCAATAAACTTTGGAAGTTTTATCTAAAGTTGAGGGTATTTTTTCAGAAGTACGTGCATTTAAATAAAGTGAACCAAACTAGAATTCACAAGAGTCCTTAAGCAATCTCAAGCATTTACAATTTAACATCAGATGCCAAATTATAGATCTACTTCCTTTGAGAACGTTACATCACTGGCAACTAAATATTTACATTTCACCATTTACAATCTCAAAATGTTATGTCACCAGCAAAAGTATTTGAACACATCTAAAATAAGATTTTTTTTTGCCAGCATAGTGTAGAAAAAGACAATGAACTCCAAATCAACAACTTGCTATATTATTTAATAAGAATTTGTCACATGCATATGGCAACAACTTACTACTCTAACTCACTTGCATTAATGACCATGTGAATGTAACTGCACAAGATTGCTTTACTTTTCTTACATTTTTCCCCAACTTATGCTCTATATTGATACTAACAACAAACTTCATTTCAGGCAAAGATCAAGGACATCATATAAAAACAGGATTATTTGAAACCAGACATGTTGGTTACAGCCATTAGCTTCACAGTTTATTGCTAGATCACTTACCATTTAACTCAGTAATATTCTTACTGCATTGCTGTACACCTCGTCTGCAAAAATCATAGTCAGTACCTTTTGAATACAATGAACTTCAAATCCGTAACAAAACTCCTTTTTTACTCCCCTTTTTGTTCTTTCTGGTTGGTAACATCATGCCTTCAAAGACGCAAAAGATTAACAGATTGATCCAACCTATCCCAACACTTCTGTTAGGCTCACTTAATACAAAAGTTTCAATTTTCAAGTAATACAAATTTAATAACGGAAACTTTTTCTCCTAGCAACCAGATTATCTGTGTCACAAAATATATTTGGGACCAAATAAATAGGGACGTGAAATAGTTCTTTTGACTAAGCTACAGTTTGGGAGCTAAGATTAACTAAAGTTTCGGCTCCAATATGATCCAAAGAGAGTTGAAAAACAGCATTTAATTCTCATACATTTCTCAGCGGCCCAACTTAGCAAAGAGAGTGATAGCACAAGGATAAAGTAAGACTCACTTTTGAAGAAGCTTTAGGACAAAGATGGTAGACACCGAGCCTAAAAGAGCCCCGGCTCCCACTAACGCGACATACTTGGCTTTGTCCATGTTCTTCTCTTCCCTTTACCTTTGCTCACAGAATGCGTTCATGCCAAACAGGGTCTTCGAGGTTTCAGAATCCTGGGAGCACGCCGTACGCCGCCGGACTCTCGTAGGCTTTCCGGTTCGGTTGGATTCAGCATCTTCTTAGTTCTCCGTTATATACTAACTCCAACGAGACAAAAATGTTTGGTTACCCGGTTTCAGAAATAATTATTATTAGGTACTCTACTCTTTTAATTATTATATATTTTTTAAATTTAAATTTAAATTAAATAAATAAATTTTAATTTTAAGTAATTCCTTCACTAATTATTCACTAATAATTTTAATTTAAAAATATATAACATTATCCCATACTGTACCATCCTTTAAAATTTTAATATATTCATTAATTTTTAAACTTTTGAATTTTTTATGAGATGATTTAGCAGATAAAAATATTAAATAATTTCAAAATTATATATAATAATATAAATTAAGTACATATTATGACATTATATGCTTATTACTTATACAATACTCAATAAACATTGTATTTCATAATTGGTACTTCTAACATATATGCTATTGACAATGTATAAGAACCATAAGAATAAGATGCTTATTGAGATGTGGATAATAATTAGCTTCATATTATGTTAATTATATCTAATTTAATAAATATAAATTGTTATTTTTTAAATACATTAAAATTATTAATTCAAACTCATTTCGCTTTATATATGAATTGTATTTTTATTGAATTAGTTTATTTTCACAAGCTTGAATAAAAAAGTGTTCTTCTAAAACTGCCAATATTGTTATTAAGATTTTGAAAATTTCTTTTAAAGTTAGACTGAGTTGAAAAACAAAAATTTTCTGATCACTAAGGTAATAAAATTATGTTTTCAAATACAAGGCTGAAAAATCATGCATTTTTTAGAACCTTGAATAGAATTTAAGACCTAATTAAATTTATTTTTGGATTTTAAATTTCATCCGGGTTTTCGCGTCTGATTGGTCGGTTCGTAATCAGATACCTAATGGTCTCGCGGTCCGTAACATTCGGGTAGGGTCCAGTGCAATTGGCACGCAGATTACAAAAGCCCAAAATAAAACAACGCGGTCACGGACCCAATGACAGGGAAGAACCCCAACAGCATATTGAAGGGCGTGGTCTCAGGTCTGGAGGCGGCTCAACCCACTCTCTGAATCCCAGATTCTGTTTAAACTCCAGTTAGCCATCCAATCGGCGCTAAAATTCCCTTGATTTGTTTGAGGTAATTCTAGAATTTCTGAAGTGAGGAGACTTTGATTTGAAGTATGAGTCTCGAAGATTATAATTCAGCTCTTGCATTTGTTTCTGCTTTTTTCCTGGTTTAAGTGTTCTCTTTTTCTTTTTCTTTTTCTTTTTTATTACGATATAGTTTCTTCAAAAGAATAAACCATGGATGCCCAAGCCAGGAAAAAGGCATTATTTCGTGCTAAATTGAACGCCCAGAAGAAGGAAAAGCGCATAGAATCTCCTCTTGTAAGGTTGGTGTACTCCTGTCATCTTTGTATAATGGTTTTACCCATCATATTTCTTTAGTTATGGATTCACCTCTAACTGGTTTACATATTCTGCAACACTAAGTACTCCCCCTCATAAAAAAAAATTAATCGCACCAAGTCCTTTAGACACCCTTCTGCTTATATGTTAAGTTAAGCCCATTTGTTCATGTGGTTAGTTTTCTGTACATTTATACGTTACCAGCTGATTTGTGAGCTTGCAACCATAGAAAATACCCATAGTCACTCCCCTGAATCTGGTAATTTACTTGTCCGTATTATAACACATGCACAGAGCCAAGAAAGCAAGAGCCCTAGTCACGACTGGAAGTAAAATAATATACTTTCAAGATGAATTTTCTGACTGTGTCCATCTTTTTGTGGATATACATACAGGTATAATGAATTTGATCAGCCAGTCTGCCGGGTTTGTGATGTTGTTCTGAAGTCTGAATCTAATTGGGATGCACACCAAGTTTCTCGTAAGCATCGTGAGGTGATGATATCTTACAATCTCAATTATGTTATGCATATCTGGTTCATGGCAAAACATCATTTGCGCTTCCCTATATGATTCCACTTGTAAAAGTGAGATAGATATGTTAATGTAATTTGTATTTCTTTGGGATTTGTGGTGGGTGGAAGGGTGGACGGCACCGTTCTAGTATTATGACAAAGTGGTAATTACTAGTTAGCTGCAAGGACCCAACTTACTAGGTTGAAAAAGTTGTGATGTGTGAAACTCTTAGGTGTAATTGATAGTTGGAATTAGTTTTTGATTTGAGTCTTTACCTCGTAAGGAGTATCTTGGTGACCAGTTAAATTTTGGAAGGAGGAAGCATAAAAAATTCTGGTGTCAAGTTATCTCTTTAATAAGGTTTAGAAAATGAAAAAAAAGAAAAGAAAATTGTATCAATGATTCCCAAACTGTCGTTGCTTATATTTACAGGAGAAGTGTAAGCTACAGCCCCATTTTGGGGCTGTAGCTTAACTTACAGCATCCTGATCTCTCTCTTTTTTTTTTTTTTTTGCTTTTTGTCTTTATTATTTATTATTTTTTAGTATTAATTAATTATTTTCTATGTCATATATATTTTTGAGAATTTTTTTGAGAATTTTTTACATATGAATAAATAGTATAAGAAAATGTAAAAATATTCAAAAATATTTCAAAAAATTCAAAAAATATATATATGATATAGAAAATAATTAATTAATGCCAAAAAGTAAAAAAAAAAAATTGAGACAAAAAACAAAAATAAAAAATAAAAAATAGGAATGTCGGAAGTTATCCTACGGCCTCCAAAATGGGGCTGAAGGATAGTGCCACCCATATTTACAAGGTTTTATTGTAGTTTGTTTCAATTTTATTGTTTCCCACCTGGGATTAATGGAATAAGTCTGATAGTCTGTTTTTTTTTTTTTGGACAGGCAATAAGTAATCTTAAAGCTAATGCAGCTGGATTAACCCAGCAAAACCATGCAAAGCCTGTTACTGATACCACTTTGCCTAAGCCTAAACCTAAACCTGAATATTCTTCAGAATCGCATTCTAAAATGTCTGATCACTCACAAGAATCACCTAAACCTCTGCCATCATCTGTGCTTCCACCAGATTTTTTCGATAACAATGATGCCAGAAAGCTAAGATCGGGTAAGGATTTAGTTTACACAAATGAAGCTGTATTTTTATATATTCTTGCACATGCAGTCACACTTCCACTGAGACATGGGTATTTATATCTGTCTGCCTGCACTTACTTTGTATATAGATGTATAATAATTAGCATGTTCATTTACACGGTATATTATTAGTATAAGAAATGTCTTTGCTTGGAATACAGAGGATTGTAGAATAAGTCATTTAGTACAAAATATTATACAGCTAGCAGTATCCTGCTTTGGCTGTTGTGATTTCTCTTTGTGCATTATTATCTTTCATGAATCTCTACTTGCTTTGTCTTGAGAATATTGGGACTTTTGGAAATCAATTCAACAACTTTGGGTGCTTTTTCATGTGCACAAAAGCCCTTCTTAGTTCTTGATTTTTGTTACATAGTATACCATTCCACTTCTAACTGCAAGATGTGCTCTATACTTGGTATTTGTCAATAATGTAAATTGTTTTTTTGTTAGTTAGTAAATAATTCTTCTATTATGTTAGGAAAAAGGATGTAGCAAATCTGATCCTTCAAATTTTCTGTGTCAATGGTGTTAAACTAAGGGAATGAACTGGTGAAATTAATTATGAAAAGTACTTCATTTATAAATGCACAGACATGGCCAAAAAGAACACATGCACTGAAACACTTTCAACATACAACCCAATTTCTTGTGTTAATATCTTACTGTTTGCAATGATTTGCTATAATTTACTGAAGAAGAATATAGCTCCTGTTTTCTTGAATGCTGGATATTGTATGCACCTTTTTCTTAACTGTTGTAAAAGATCATGTTACTGACTAGCCGAGTGCTGAGACTGGGGTAGTGAAATTGTTGAGAAAATAGGGAAAACAAAAGTTTGGGAGAGAAAGGAGAGACCAACCAAAATATATAATTGAAAGACTCAATTAAGGTGTATATAACATTGATCACTCAACTTCCATTTATACTAATGCCATAACCACATAAAGACACTTCAAATATTTACTTTGAGTGCATTACAATTAACTCTTTTCTTAATCTACAAAACTTTCCTAAATCCTTAATACCTCTTAAGTAACAGGATGCACTACACGTAACTAATTTCTTAACCTACAAGACTTTCCTAAATCCTTAATAGCTCTTAAAAGAAATCAAAATGTTACCTTTCATGAGCGTGTACTTAATATATTTCCCATTTGTGCTTTAGAATACCTATAGCCTTCTTTCTATGGCTTAATGTTGATGACACTGTTTGCAACTTTTGTTTATCTGTTTGTTTCATATGTAGTAGTTGAAGATAAATAATGTTGAAAACTTGAATAATTGTTTATTTGCAGAAAAGAACTCTTTCCAGTTGGTGGACCCTGATTCAGATAATAAAATTGGAATTTCTGCTCAAAGTCAAGTGTTAAACTTGGAGAAAGAAAAAGGTGGTTTGCATAACAATAATCGAGCACAGCCAAAGGGAAGTCAAGCAACAATGGAGACTAGACAGACATCAGCCAAGACTGCTGATACAGAGATCAAGCAAGTAAAAGGGGTTCTTCCAGAAGGATTTTTTGATAACAAGGAGGCTGATTTGCGCGCACGTGGCATAAAGCTTGTTAAGCCAGATGTCAAGTTCGTTACTGCTTCATGATGTTTTTGCATTTCTGGCTTTCTGCTACTATATTATTTGTTACTTTTCCGTTGAAACATGGTAATAATCGTTATATATATGGGGAGTGTTAACCTCCTTACTGTGTTATGGAGGTTGGCAATCTCCACATTTTTAATTGGATAAAAACCACCCATCTCCCTTTAAAAGATGCAATAAATGTAAGGATACTGTTGTCTTTTCACTTGAAGGACAAAATAAATGCAAGAATATTTTTGTCTTTTTCTCACAACACAAATGTGTTAAATGTCCTTGCATTTATTGTATCCTTCTAGTGAAAATACCCTTACATATATTGCATCTTTAAAGAGAAAGAAGTGGTTTTTTGGTCCATAAAAAAATGTGGAGATTGCAAACCTCCACAACACTATGAGGAGGTTAGCAATCTCCTATATATATATATATATATATTCTTTTTCCTTGTTATTACTTATTTGTTTTTGTTTCCTGAATTAGAGGCTTTTTATGTTGCAATTTACATAATGATGGAAACCCAAAAGCAAGTAATCTGGAAACACGCAGCAAGCAATCAACAAAACCTTGTATATTGAGTTGCCAA
>JASKGM010000011.1:3560155-3581275 GCA_034509205.1 Ceratonia siliqua | reverse complement strand
CAATTAGTTACTTGATTATGGGCATTAATTCCTCTAATTTTATTTCTCTTTCCTTTTTTAAAATAAAAAAAGCTCCAAAATTACGGGAGTGGCTTTGTTTGTTGATCATATTTGGTGGGATGAGCAGATGTTGGTCTTTTGGCATATCTTAAACGTCCGGATGCATAGGGATAATTACGATAGTTTTAACAAAATATTAAATATGTTGATAAAAAAAAAAATGTCTAATCGGGATCGTCTGGATATATGAACGGTTACGATTTAATTAGAATATGATCGATTTAGATAGGATTCGTATTTGGTGGATGGAAAGGGCGGCAACTTTCAAATGGAGGGAGCTGCACGTCACTCCATCCACCTCCTTCCACGTGCCCTTATGGTTGTGGCTGGCCCCACATTACATCTTTGCATCTTTGATCTTTTTTACCTGCCGGAAGGATCCCACGGCCCGAGAGATTTTAAGATTTTACAGGTGCGTGCCTATAATTAAAAGTAATCTGACTTTTACACTACTTTAGCTTACAGCTGCTCGACATTCTACCCCCTCTCAAAAAACACATACACGTACAGCCTTGCTTTTTCTTCTATCTTTGACGTGATAATATGATACATAATAAAAATTGTTTTTGTAGTGGATGAAAAAATATGACAATATGACATTAGAATTTTTATTAAAAAAATAGAAATGAAATTTGGTATTGTGTAAGGAGGGTTTGGGAATTTTGTCTAAAATTTAAGTAAAATGTAATTTTTTGTAATAATGAAATTGAAAGAAATTTTCTGTAAAATTTCATTTATTGATTTAAATTTTATCATATCTCTAATTAAGTTAACTACATTTATTTTAAAACAAATGGACTATTTATGGACATAAAAAAATAAAACAATTGTTATTTTATTGAAAAATAAAAATTATTAGTTCCGCCGTCCACGGAGCGCTGGGTGCAGGGATGACACTGGCCTCTGTTCAGATTGTTTGTGTGGTTTCTTTATAACTGGTTCTTTGATTGGGACGGATCAGTAAAGAGTAGTAGGGGACAAATTTTTGAGGGAACGACGACTGATTGCGATTTGTTTTCAATATCAAATACCAATAAGGAGCAATTGTAGCTAATTGCCGTTGTCACGGGGGAATTGAATCTCAGTTGCACATGGCTCTGCCCGAAAATAATTTTAGTGCCATTTGTTATGTTGTTTAGATGGGAGCATGAAATACTGTTTCGATCAGTACGGGACCCTCATTAGGCTAAGGTCTATGGTTTTGAAAACTAGATTCCAATTTTAAGGTTTTTGACGCTATGAAGATCAACAGCGTGAATTATCGATGCTGAGAAGCTTGAATAATTGATTTCAGTATATAAATATTATGTTACAAAATTATGATGAGAAACACCGCGTAGAAGCTCCGTAATCTGAGTGGCATAGTGATTCTTGGAAGCTGAGTGAACAAGAAAAGGGTGTATTTTTAGATTTCAAACCCTAATTTGAGTAATTGGGTTGGCAACCGCGGAGAAGATTATCGGTATGAATTTGCAAGAACCCTTAAATAACAATTCAACTATACATAAGGAAATATAAGTGGAACAGAGTCCTAATACAAGTGGACCATTTTATTTATGCCTGTGATACATCTTTTTTAAAGACTTATGTTGGAGATAATTTTTAAGTTATATCTAAATATCTAAATATCTTAATTATTAAATATATATTTATCTTTTTTAATAATTAAATTAAAATAACTACTTAATTTAATAATTAAAAGGGTAAATAGACATCCAACAATTGTTCAACTAGATATATTAGTACGTACATACGTAGCTTAACAATAATAAAAATCAAACTTTCAGTTATTTGACAACTAAAAATTCCGTAGTATATGAGCGCACAACAGGAATAAAAAAAATCCTGAGTGCACTGAAAGGACGGCAATGGGGTTCGCGTTTCTCAACGTATAACACTTTTTCCTGGAGAACATGGTTAGTCTGAATCATATTTTTGAATTTAATACGGTAAGTCATAAATTAACAATCGTGGCTAGCGGCTTTGGCATTATATGGTTGGGGATTTTTGTAGAATTTGGAGAATCTGGGTTTTGGTCCTTCTATCTTACTGTTTAGTGTTTAGTTCGTTCATTCAAATAGAGTCCAACTTTTAGGATTATTTCTGTAACTTGCATAATTGCTGCTCCGTTAGAAAAGTTGTAATTATAATTATTTTCTGACTTCTGCAAATCAAAAGAAAAATAATCATTGAAGCTATCATGTGCTGCTTCTGTGGTAGTTTTGATGCTTTGTTGCTTAGTGACCATAGTTTGGAGTGTTTACTTGCCAAAGCATGTTCTCCAAACCGTTGGCGTCTTACTTCTTTTCTTTGTATGGTCTAATGGTCTCTATCTATTCTTTCATTTTGCATATAACTAATCCATACTCCCGACTATATGGAAATGATTGAGTGATTGAGTCTTAGATGTCTACATCTGGTTAGCTCATTAAACAATTATTGACGTATTAGTTCTATAGTTTTCTGAGAGGTAAAAGACAGTATGACATGCTATGGCCAAAAATTGATGCATCGCACCAGGCAGTTTAGCTGATGGGCTTGCTCAATTTGTCTAAATACTGTTCTATATTTTATGGAGGATTTGTTTTTCTCCCACTTCAGAAAAGTATTTATTGATGGGCACAGCAGGTGGTATCGGGCATGGACAAAATTCATATTGCTGTGGGCAGTATACTCATCCTTCTTCACCCCAATGGAGTTCGGATTTTTTCGTGGGCTGCCTGAGAATCTCTTTATACTGGACATAATTGGACAATTAGCTTTTCTTGTAGACATTGTTTTGCAGTTCTTTCTTGCTTATAGAGACAGTCAGACCTATCGTATGATCTACAAGCGAACCCCTATAGCTCTGCGGTAAGTTCCTATTATTTTTTAGTGCTAATTATTATGCAGCAATTTAATGTAGGCTTTAAGATGCAGTCCTTTATTACTATGGCTATGGCAAATTTCACAATTGGTTACAAATCACGATATATGCAAAAAAATGGCATAGCTTACTGGCTTGTCTGTTGGATGTGAATATTTTTTCCTCATGATTTACCATCAATTACATTTTTCTGTTCTTGCAGGTATTTAAAGTCTAGCTTTATCTTTGATCTTCTTGGATGTATGCCTTGGGACATCATCTACAAGGTCCTGTTTCTTCTGCGTGAACCCAAATTTCTTGAGTACCAGCATTTCTTACCTTAAAGAATTGTTTTGACCATCTATATTTTATAGTACAAGTAACTGCTTAAAGTTTGGTACTTGCCTTTGATTCCACGGAATCTGTAATGATATTTAACATGAGAGTTGAATGCCTGATTCCTGTCTTCTGGTACGTAAACAAACACTTTGCTTAGGAATTTGTAAAGACTGTTTACAGTAGTTTCAGAATATTTTGCATTTTGCAACAAAATGACATGCTGTTAGAAGGATACTTCAATGAGATAACAAAGACCTCCAGTTACTTTATTTTTCGTTCAAGTCCAATTTATGCTAGCGCTATAGGGTGACTAAGGTATTATTATTTAGGATTTGGACAATTATTTTAATATCTATAAACTTAGACGAGAAGATAAAGTTCCACTCTTCAACTAATAGTTAGCCAAAGCAACAGAAACGAAAAAATAAAGTTAAACGAGTCTATAAAGTTCAATCCTAAGTTCCTAACATATTCTCAATACTTGGAAAGATGGATGACCTCCTCTCTCTTAGTTTTACATCTATATATTATTACGGGTGATGAAGTTTTTGTGAGCTTTTATTATGGCAATGAAGCCTAAGTAAGAAATGTTGTTTACCTTATAGCAACGGTGCAGTAGCATTACCCTTTTGTTATGTTACTGTTTTTTGTATCTTACCCTATCTAGGCCAATTAGATTTGTTGGTTCATAAGTCATGGAACTTGAGTGTATAATCAGTCATGTCTGCTGCACTTTATCGCATGGTAGCTAGTAAACTATGTTATTAAATCTCAGAATTTTGTTCGTGTGACATAATATGCAATTCTGTAGCTAGCTAGACATTAGTACTAGTTATTCCTGTTGACTGTGGTTTTGAGACTTGGCCAAACCACCTAAAATTTCTTTGTAGATGAAGGGGATATGTTATACTAACATGTTCACAGCTTTTGTGTGATATGCTATTTTGTAGTATTTTCTTGATTATTAAATATGTTCAAGTCATAGTTCTTACTCTAATTGTTAGGATAACGGATAACAACCTTCTATGAACAGGTTGTTGGAAGAAGAGAGGAAGTGAGGTATCTCTTATGGATCAGATTATATCGGGTGCGCAAAGTCACTGATTTTTGCCACAAGTTGGAGAAGGATATACGTATCAATTATATGTTTACTAGGATTGTGAAACTTTTAGTAGTTGAACTCTACTGCACCCATACGGCAGCCTGCATCTTCTACTATTTGGCCACCACACTACCTCCATCCCAAGAGGGGTACACATGGATAGGAAGTTTACAGCTGGGCGACTTTAGTTATTCACATTTCAGAGAAATTGATCTTTGGAAGCGCTACACAACATCTTTGTATTTTGCTATTGTTACGATGGCTACTGTCGGTAGGTTACTATATTCTCAGAAAGCAAAATGGTTTTCATTCTCTGTCTTTTAAACCGTATAATCCTGCTACTGATAAACTTGTCATAGTCACTTGAGATTCATTGCTGTGCAAAATAAAGCAACGGCACCTCAGCTGCTGTTTTCCCACAGACCAATGATAACGAAAGCTTTATGGCAGTTACTAAAGGAATTAGAGTGGTAAATAGTTTGCTCTGGTCAGCCATATTATTATAAATTGACAACGTCTTGTTTGAAACTTAATTAAAGCACGTGAAGTCCAACACTAAAATAGGTGAAGTAGGTATTCTTTTTAACTGATATAGTTGTTGCCTTCCTAGGTAGGTAATGAATGAACTGAATATTATCAGAACTTATTTATTCATTGATCATATTTGGTGATTAAAATTATAATTGGCTATACTTTCTGTGTATACCATTGCATAAATCTCTTTACTTTTTAGACTGTTTTCCAAAATGTGAGCTATCATATTCCTCCTGGAAGTTTTTCCTAATGAACTATGTGTATTTTTTTCCTTCCACAGGCTATGGAGATATACATGCGGTCAATATGAAGGAGATGATATTCATAATGATATATGTTTCGTTTGACATGGTTCTTGGTGCTTATTTAATTGGTAATATGACAGCTTTGATAGTTAAAGGATCAAAGACTGAAAAATTTAGGGATAAAATGACAGATCTTATGAAATATATGAATAGAAACAGACTTGGAAGGGACATCCGCGAACAAATAAAAGGCCATGTGCGCTTACAGTATGAGAGTAGCTACACTGAGGCTGCTGTCATTCAGGACATCCCCATTTCTATTCGCTCCAAGGTAGTGAGATAAAGATTATGATCAGCTTACTAAAATCACCACATAATCCATATTTACATAGTTCATTATTTCCAATAGTTTGATCTCAACATAATGATCTGATTCATCTCGCAGATATCTCAAACATTATATTTGCCGTACATTGAAAAGGTTTCTCTCTTTAAGGATTGCTCTTCAGAGTTCATCAATCAGATTGTAAGTAATCTTTTCCCCATTGCATAGAAACTTAAAATGCATGTCCACACAAAATAGCCATCTCATTTTCGATATTATTCGTGGATAAAGCTGTCTTTTCCTTTTTGGGCTTGATCTTCCATAAATAACCAAAATTAGGTTTTGCTTCTCAGATAAAATTTACAAGTTACAACTGAAACTGGCATTGGCATTTTTTAGCTCTTTTTGACAAGTTATCCTATGTTGAATAGAAAATGGCTATCAGCATTTATTTTTGTGTCTTTGTACAATGTATTTTGATTGCTAAGCAACTTGGGTACTCAGCATCATTCTAGCCTTTGAGACTTGAAGGGACAAGGAATATTAATAGGCAAAAGGCCTCCTTTCTTTGTACATTTGTCCACCCACTTACTGAAATTACTACTTTAATTTGCAAAGTTGAACTTCTTTGTGTCAACAAAAATTGCTAGTATGGGCCTCTTCTGCTGATTGAATGTGACCACCAGCAGTACCTGTGTTAAATGAGTTGCATTCCATCATTCAAAATGAATTGGCTTTTAGTAATGAAATGAAAGAGTTTTGCTTGTGGTCTTGTATCCTAAGTTCTAACCTTCGCATGGGACGTTTTAGTTAAGAAGTTCTTTTACTCTAATCTTTCAGGTTATTAGGCTCCATGAGGAATTCTTTCTCCCAGGAGAAGTGATATTGGAACAAGGAAATGTTGTAGATCAACTATACTTTATCTGTCATGGTGTGCTGGTAAAATTTGCTTTTTCCACAGCCACTTTGTAAATTTTTTTATAGTTCAATTTCTTCTTCCTCATTTCTAATGTTTTTAGTTTGAGCTTCTGAGTTATACAATTAATGGGCATGCTGGCATGGATACATTTTCAGGCATGCAACGTGTTCGTCTGTGCTGAATTTTTTTTACTTGTCTATATTGTCATCATCTTTCATAGAAATCATTTACTAAACACCTAATCTGAGAATCTTGTAAACGTCTTCATCATATCCTCAGTTGGGCATCAGATGAAATCCTTCCTCAGAAGATGGATTTCAATATATTTTTGCTGAATACCAGAAGCGCTTTCTGTGCAGGAGGAAGTAGGCACAGGTGACGATGGATCTGAAGAGACTGTTTCACTTTTACAGCCTAACAGTTCATTTGGAGAAATATCTATTCTATGTAACATTCCTCAGCCATACACTGTTAGGGTTTGTGAACTATGTAGGCTTCTGCGGCTTGATAAACAATTATTTACAAATATCCTTGATATATACTTTTACGATGGGAGAAAAGTATTAAACAACCTTCTAGAGGTAATATACTCTCTATACCCACCCCCTATTTGGACCTTACTTTGACCCTTAGTAGAGTTTCTGACATAAATTACAATTGCATTATGCAACTATTTAGTCAAACATTGCATGGAAGTATTTACACATTTAGGCTCATGCAAAATTAATTAAATTCTGGTCATCAGACAACTAAATATTACATAATTTATAGGGAAAAGAAACTTTTCGAGGGAAGCAATTGGAGTCAGACATCACATTTCATATTGGGAAGCAAGAAGCTGAACTTGCTTTGAAGGTCAATAGTGCAGCTTTTCATGGGGATCTGTATCAGCTCAAAGGCTTGATTCGAGCTGGAGCTGATCCCAACAAGACAGATTATGATGGAAGGTCACCCCTGGTAAGTAACTAAACACTTCTTAGGATGTCTTGTAAGTAGTTGCTTTCCCTTCATCCTATGATGTTTGACTCATTTATCAGAACAAAAACCTGAGAAGTTGTCAAATTTGAGGTGTTAATACATTTTATTTTGGGCTTTAAGCATACTGAACGAAAGTTGTATTTTTTTCGTCTCCTTTCCTTGTATAAAATCCATACTTCATGAAGTCTACATTACTAGCTTTGCTTAGTGTATGTTTTCACATAATGGTGGTGGGATTTGTGACTTCAGCTGATCAAATGAGTGTTGTGTCATTTGTGCTGCATAAGTATATGTACCTTCTCATCTTGATTTTCATCTTTTGGAGGACATGGTAGTTGCCTGAATGAAAAATAAAATAGGGTTATGGATGTCAAAGTAAAAATGGTATGGCATAATCTGATAGAAGAAAGTTCATTTTCTTTCTTTTAGTTATATACTTATATCAATTTCTTAAAAAAAAAAAATTTGTTGTGCTCTGCTTTTGTCTTGTATATTAGCAACCTTGTGAAATTTATTTTGGCACTTATTATTTATCTACTATACTATATCGTTATTTTTTTTTTGAATAAGAACTTTGTATTGGAATATTTATTATGTTGATTTTCTATATATTGCGTTAATTGAAATATTGTTTCTATTTTGGATAGTTTGACTTTCTGTTTTTTATTCCCAAAAAAAAAAAAAAAAACTCTCTGTGTTCACTTTTTTCAATGATATGTGGATTGTGCCTTTAAGTCTAGTAATTGGTTGATCTTCCAGTACAGTTATGATGATGATTTATCTCTGATAACTAGCACGCTCCACTACTGAGCAAGCTAAAACTTACTGTTATGAAAATGCTTGCCTGATGTGAACCTCTTTTTCTCATAGCATCTTGCGGCATCTAGAGGATATGAAGATATCACACTTTTCCTTATTCAGGAAGGCGTAGACATCAATATTAGAGGTAATTGTCTCAGTTATTAAACATTAAACTTATTTCTACAGTACTCATCTAAATTTTAGTTCTGACATTGCAAACATAATTAATGTGTTAAATTTGCATAGATAACTTCGGGAATACACCCTTACTTGAAGCTGTAAAGAATGGACATGATAGAGTTGCGTCCTTACTTGTTGGAGAAGGGGCTTCTATGAAGATAGACAATGCTGGTAGTTTTTTATGTACTGCTGTTGCAAGGGGAGATTCAGATTATCTTAAAAGGCTATTATCTAATGGTATGGATCCTAACTTGAAAGACTATGATTACCGAAGCCCTCTTCATGTTGCTGCGGCTGAAGGTTTATTCTTCATGGCAAAGTTGCTATTAGATGCTGGAGCTAGTGTTTTTATTAAAGACAGGTACAGTTGAATTACTCATTTTGCATGTTCATTTTGGCTCATGTTTACAAGTGATAACTTTACCATACTTGTTTCTACTTGAAAATAAAAGAGATAGGGATGTCCTTGCTGTTTATTTATAAGGCTGGTAAACTCATTCTGCCTTAATAATCTTAAATTTTATACTTGGCATAACAGTGTTGGTAATATAGGCTTTAACACTTAGATACTGGTGCAGTATATGTGCACTTATCTGTTGAAATGTAGTGAGAGTTTTGGGGCTTGTTTCTTGAATTTATGGTAGAAACCACTTGGATTACTCGCATTTTCTGTGCTAGTCATTTGTTTCCACCGCTACGCTATCCTCTAGTCCTTTTGCAATAATCCCCTTCCTTGCAATAATCCACTTTTGTCACTATTGGTCTTCTTCCTCACCTCTTTGAATATCCATTCTTCTTTAATTTGAACTGTATCTGCATTCCTACATTTCACATACAATCGGGACATTCTCAACTGAAGTTACTCCTACCTTTGATAAGTTATTTTCATTATTCATCCTTTCCTTCCCTTTATTAATGATATCATTGCATCATTTCCTACACACAAAAAAATTGTTACATGAAAAGTGGAGTCAAAGCTTTTGTTCTTTTTCTTTGCACTGCAGATGGGGAAATACCCCACTTGATGAAGCCCTAATGTGTGGAAATAAGAATCTGATCAAGCTACTCGAAGATGCAAAGTATGCTCAGTTGTCAGAATTCCCATACCCCTCCCCAAAATTCACAGGTATAGACAATATTGCATTATTCTTCTTTTGTTCTAAAAGAACTAGGAAATATAATAGTATTGGCAATCTAGCAATTTAGAAAGATTAGGTGAAAATCGTCTGAAGTTACTTTTTTTTTTGCCAGAACCTCTGAAGTTACATAAAAATGCACCAATGTGTCTTCTACTTCCCTTACACCTGATCTTTCTCTACCTTTTTCTTTTCATAGTTCTCCTCCACTTTGTCGTCATGTTAAATTATTATTTTGGATCAATTTTAATTTAGTTCCTTACAGTTTAGGTTAGTGACATATTGTCTCCTAAAGATCATATCTAAGCAATCACATTAAAGGTTTGCATCTAGTTGCACTCCATGCATTCGTGGGGTGGCTGGAGATAGAAATAATTACTTCAATCAACAACATCTCTTGTATAACTCCACACAACTGTTAACTGCAACAGCACTTATCAAGGTTCAGTTGTTGGTATCCTGGGCCATGGTGTAATTGTGCTGCCAACCTGAGTTAGCCCTAATTGTAAAATGTGTAATTATTAAAATCTTTGGGTAACCTCTACACTTTGTAATGTGCCTACAATGGAGCAGCTTAGGGAGAGAGGGGGGGATAAAATGTAATTGACCCAATAATTCTTGTTTATAGATTTGTTCTTTAAAATTTGGTCCACCCGAAAGATATATTATCATTATGACAACCACCTGCTTTGCTAGTTAACATACAAAATTGCAGATGTTCTCGTAGCCAGCCTGTGCTAGAAAAAGTATTTGCAATTATTTCTTTTTTCAAATATTCAGAGCTAACAGATGACAAAAGTTTGATTGGTTTTCTGCTCGTGACTGCTTTGTCTAGACCAATTATTGCAGTAATATCAAAGCTGATCCTTCTTTTTCATTTACAGATAAAATTCACTCAAAGAAATGCACAGTATTCCCTTTCGACCCGTCAAATCCAAAAGAACATAGAAAACATGGAATTGTACTATGGGTTCCACACACCATTGAAGAGCTTATCAAAACATCAGCAGAGCATCTAGAATTTTCTAGTGATTGTTGTATTTTATCAGAAGATGCTGGTAAAATTACTGATGTGAACATGATTAAGGATGATCAAAAGCTGTATTTAGTCCATGAAACACATTAAAGATATATAGTATATTATGGCTTTATGTAGCCATATAATCATGCGTTGTTCTTTTGTATCATTTGAGCAATTATAGCCCTTCGATATCATCTGGAACCATGTGGTTGCATGGAATCCGTTGTGAAGATGAAATTACGTGCTGCTGCTTTCCAGGTGTTATCAATACGTGGTTTTTAAAAGATACTGCTGAGCAAGTAAAACAAAGACACAATCATAAATCTGTTAATTTACTACGATCTCATTTGGGGCAGATGTCAAAAGCATATTCAAAAGACTTTTACTGTATTAGTTTCGTGCTTATACAAAGTCAGTCTGGAGTCCGGACTATATGAAGAGATTAACACAATCCAGTCTCAGAATACAGATTTAAGGGTCAAGTGAAGTTCATAAAGGTTCAGGTTGCTCAAGTTACACCAAAGCTTTTTGCATGCCAAAAAGCAGTATACTTAAATAGAAAAAAAAAAAACACTCGTAAAACGATACTTGATTAAAGTTGAGATATGTGTTGAATTTGTCGAAAGTGCTTCTGAGCTGCCACATTAGCAGCAGTTGATTCATCATCATCCTCACGGTTCAACATGTTCTCCCTGGAAACTGCACTGAAGGGTGATCGAGAAGCAGCAGCAAAAAGTTGAGCTATTGACTCCATTAAGCAACTCAAGAGGGGCAAGCTTGAGCACATAAGAAATCCCAGTCTGAAATTCATGGCTAATAGCTGCTCGAAGTTCAGTAATATAAATGTAGTTCAAGACTGAAAACTTTTGGTCATGGAACCAAAGAGTGCTGAACTTATAGTGAGTAGAGGACTTGAGACCAAGACGAATCTCTAGCGTGGTAAACAAGCCAGAGACACGAAGAATCCTTGTGCTTTCATCTTGTCAAGCCCACACCAATTGACGCTCGGAGGATAAAGCCAATGGGGACAAATAAGTTAAGCCTTCACGAATCTTATGCGGGAAGAAATTACCTACCTTGATGATGTAGAGGTTGAAATTTCCATTTGATGTCGGAGAAGATAATCATATGTCAATTCATAATCAAGTAAAAAATAGAAGTGTTCAAAAATCATTTAACTATTAATTTAATAAATGTTATGAGACTAAATTTATTTTTATTTATTATAATTTAATCCATAATTAATGATAAAGTAGATTTAGGAATTAGCATACAAAACCAGTTTATTATAAAACAAGGAACTCCCTTTATTTAATATAGAGAAATAGTATTTTCATATTATTATTCCACAGTTCTTCTTACACCAATCCTTTCACTATTAATTTAATAAAAGTTCCACTAACATCAGCAAAATAGCTAATGTTCAAGGTTAAAAGGCTTGAATGTAGGATTCTCAAGATTTTTAAGTTGTATGAAATACTACACAATAATTTTATTCTATTAATATCTTAGATGATACTAGGTATGAATACTTGACATTCAAGATACTGAGTGAGGATGACAATAGAGTTTGGCAAAGGAACCCATCCCAAGTCTGGTGGTTCCCATCTCAGGCAAAGATTGTCTTGGAGGCTCAATGCTTTTAGTACTAAGTACTAAGAGCAAGATGAAACAATTCTGCTGCTTTTCTCAACGTCTTAGAATAGATGTCATTGGAGGAGAAAGATTCAATGGCAGTGATTTGGCAACAGCTTTCCTCTGTTTCTGACCAAATACACAACTGGTTTAGTAATTACTACACGTGGTCGCCACGCGACAACATGTTCATCCAGATTTCTGGTGTCCAGTAGCCTACGTCACTAACTATCATTCATGATCGACGGCTGAGATATTTCTCACACTCACAGAATGACTATTATGCCCTCAACGATAGTTCATTTTTCGAATCTGTCTTTGAGCGCGCAGAGACTCGCCCCAATAGTTTTAACGGAATCAGTTAAAACTTCTGAGCTCTTTCTCTCTCTCTCGCTCTCTCTCCGCATCTGCCTATGAATTTTCTGCATGAAAATTATTCAGGAAGAAGCCAAGTAAGCTTCAACCATGTCTTTCTCTCTTATGGAAACCTGTAGAAAGAGAAAGCGATGGCCCAAGATTTTCAGGTTTCACTCTTTCGCCGACCCTGGTTCCCCTATCAACCCTACTGGACCTTTCCGAGATAACATTCGCTTGTTTCTTCAAGAATGTGGAGAGCTTGAAGACTACCATCTCCAGGGAATGCCCCTATGGTGCACCCTTCTTATCCACGAGAAATCAAACTTCATGGCCCCTCTCTACACCATTGAAGAGAACGTGTACCACTCTACGCATCCCTTCTGTGACCATTGCCGATGTGCAGGTTAGCCTCCGAGAATTCATTGCCAATTTCGAATTTTCCGTTTCGGAGTTGATTTAACTAGCGTTTCATGAACGGTGTCAGTTTCATTTACCAACAATCTTGATTTATTCTTTTGTTTTCTGAACTGGGTCTATTCTAATTTTACTTATTTCTTCAAGTTCTGAAAAGGATTCCTTGAACGTCTGATGATTTCTTTCACTTTTGTGTTAGCTTTCCTCATTTTCACTCAGGTCTCTGTTTTAGATACTGATATGGGTCGTTGTTGAGTTTATGACGCTTAGGCTGGAGCGGCCATTTTGTATCAAAGAGAAGGTACCATTTCATAATCCCCGTGGACAGTGGGTGGCATAAACCCTTGGATGAAGGTGTTCTTGATAATCAGAGTCATCTCTTGCATGGGATGATTCATTGTAATGGATATGGGCATTTGCTCTGTATTAATGGCATTGAAGGAGGTTCCAAATTTCTCAGTGGCAGAGAAATCATGGATCTCTGGGACAGAATCTGTACAAATCTTCGAATAAGGTGTTGGAATAAGCTTATCTTGATTCTATTTAGATTTCTTAAAAATTCAAAGGGTCTAAATTTTTTGGGTTTTCTTTCAATGGCAGGAAAGTCGCAGTTGAAGATGCGTCAAAGAAGCGGTCTATGGATCTTCGCCTACTTCATGGAGTTGCTTATGGGCATTCTTGGTTCGGTAGGTGGGGTTACAGATTTTGTCGTGGAAGCTTTGGGGTGACAGAGCACAATTACAATGCAGCAATAGAAGTTCTCAGTTCGTTGGAGCTTGATGAGGTCGTTCAACATTTTAGTAAGACAATTTTCCATAAAGAAATCAAACAAATAATCCGCCACTACAGGGATATGAGTGAAACCCAGTTGATCACGGTCAAGGATCTTCTCAGGTTTATGCTTACCGTCAAGTCTCGTGCTCCTGCTCCCAAGAAAATAGTCACTTTTACTGCTCCTCATTTAGCGTTCAGCTCAAGAAGTTCAACCAGAAATGCAATATCATACAAACCAAATCCAATGAAGGACAAATCTGTGAGATATAAAAAGTTTAGTTCTGCAGTGGCTAATATGGACAGCAGGTGGCCTGCAAGGCGACTGGAATACGCAGCTCAAGTGATTGTAGATGCATTGAAAGAGAACAAAGCAAATAATTCAGGTTCTGGTGGGATGACTAGGCAAGATGTGCGGGATGCAGCTCGGCTCCACATTGGTGACACAGGCTTACTGGATTATGTGTTGAAATCTCTGAATAATGTGATTGTTGGAAACTATGTTGTTCGTCGCATGGTGAACCCGACAACTCGAATTCTGGAGTATAACATTCATGAGCTTAGCAATGGATTTAAAGCCCCTGAACCGGAACCTGAGGTAAAGGTTCTTGTCGAGCCACCGGAAGAATCTGATCAGGTGCCTGGCATTGATGTTTACAGTGATGTAGTTTATATTTACAAGAATGTACTATTGGGTTACCCAGATTCAGAACCAGTGGACTTGGCAGTTCAGACAATTCTTGACAGCAGGCATTTTGTGAAGGATTGGACATTAATGGATGATATAGAGCAGGTGTTGACATTCATTTGTTGCCTGAAGCCAAACTTTGTTGAAATTAGATCTGAATTGAACAAAGAGCTAGCGCCAGGTGAGATTGTCATGGTTCCACTGCATTCAACAGTTGGAGACTTGAAGCAAGCAGCTGAAACTGCTCTGAGGGACACTTATTGTATTGCAGACAGACTTATGGTAACAGAGATTGCAGAATTGGTGGGAGTGAGTGATGAGGAAGTACTTTTTGGAGTACTTCAGTCAGGTGTGGAACTTTGTGTTAGGGGGATTGCTATAGATTTGGATACTCCATTGAAGTATCAGGGCGGGGCTGACAATTGGAAGGTGAGATGTGAATGTGGAGCTCAGGACGATGATGGGGAGAGAATGGTGGCATGTGACATTTGTGAGGTATGGCAGCACACACGCTGTTGTGGCATAGATGATTCTGAGACAGTGCCACCACTGTTTGTGTGCTCTGGGTGCTGTGATTCACTTGTACCCTCAAGGACTGAATCCCCCTTCGGCATGGACTGTGCTGATGCTTTTCTAGTTTCCCCAGAGCCTAATCACTTACTGGAGTATGGGTATGGGTACTGAATACTTGAGAACTATCGCAACAGATGATTCTGAGACAGTGCCACCACTGTTTGTGTGCTCCGGGTGCTGTGATTCACTTGTACCCTCAAGGACTGAATCCCCCTCGCGTATGGACTGTGCTGATGCTTTTCTAGTTTCCCCAGAGCCTAATCACTTACTGAAGTATGGGTATGGGTACTGAATACTTGAGAACTATCGCAACAGCTAGTGCAGAAAGACTACTTTTTGTTGCTTAGCAGTTACCATGGGTTGATAAGACACTGTAATTGCTACTGTCATTTCATTCGATGATTTCATATATTTTGTAAACTTACATTTCACATGTTCAATTCTTGTAAGGAAAATAGTAAAAATAAAAATGAAAACAAAGGGGTTACCACTTCTAGCGTATAGGCACCCTTTGTAACAGTGCCAATTATTAGCCTTTAAATTCTACGGGTTGATGAAAGTGAATATGCCAGCATTATATAAAACTGTCAGCCCCCGCAATAACAGTCGTGTTCCTGCTCATTCGCATCACATGCCACTGTTAGAAGGCATGCGGCCAGATCATTCTGTTCTTGGCTTCTCTCTTGGAGAAGTGAAACATAGGATGAGCTTCTGATATATGATCTTAAAGACTTTCTTGATTAGGGAATACCAAACAATCTTGTTGCCAAACCTGTGCCTAACAGGTATCCATGGCGTCAAATGATTGAAACGTTTTCAACTTCACAGGTAGACTGAACGACAACTACACGAGCATGCATTGTAATAGGATCACAGGACTCTGAATACCACAGTAGACACGAAACTTTCACCAAATTCACTTTTAATTCCACACAAAAAATGGAGGCAAAGCATATTCCAGTTTTTCCCATTATCACAGAGGTTTGTTCTCTTATAAAAGAACTCTCCTGATTTTTCAGTAGAAATGCTGAAAGTTGAAGACTTTAGTCCTACCAGTCCCATTCAATCAAGTTAATTCACATGATGTTTGTTTAGCAATGCTAGAGCAGTCTAACTACCATGGGCAAACAGAACTAGTGATCCAATTAATTATACAGTGTCCACGTGCACTACATGCTCTAAGTGCCACACGAGGCGGTTGCATTCTGCAGGATAATTAGGATCTCTAGTTTCAATTCTTAAAAAATAAATAAATACCAACTTAACTCAAATGTGATAAAAAAGTTCCTGATGTCCATGAGTGCCACATGCAAATGATAAAGTCTAACAATCATATTCAGAATATTTTAAAGTTTCATTAAAACAAGACTAACAGATTCACTGTCTTGATGGTAGTTACTTCCAATCCTGCATATCTAAATGATTTAAGTATATCTGAATCACCTACTTGAGGCTTTTAGAAGAAAGGAGCTCTGCAGGGTGTTCCCTTTCTTTTGTTTAGAGGCTTCTGGGGTTCAGAAGTTTCCTGTTGTTTTTCCTGAGGAGGACTCTGGATGGAAATGAAAGGAGGAACTAAATCATTGGGCTTTCTTGAAACAGCTTTAACCTGAAAGTTCAGATTAAAATTTTTTGATATACTAACTATAAAGTTCAATATAATCAAAGAGGAGGGCAATCAATTTGTGAGGATTGTCAAATTACTCTCGCACCTTGCAAGAAATGGAGCAGTAACGATATAAATCAGGTTCATTCAGCCTTCTACTACAGATCTCACATGATGCCTCATTATTTGATGCTGAACCACAGTGAGGAAGAGGATTCAGAGCAATAACCAATCGTTTATTACATTTGTAAGGCTGCAACCAGAAAGGAATCAAAGTGAAAGAACATATTAATGAATTTGGTTAAGATTTAATTCCCTATTTCAACTATTAATTCAACTTTTTGATGCATACCAAAATGAAGTAAGGATTGTTGAGATGTAGTAAAGACATACACGCCACTCGAGTTAGAAACTAGGCAGTCTAATCAAAAGAAACGAATGCAAATGGTGTCCGAGTTATCTCACCAGAATATTGATTGATGACATTTGGACACTTCTTCTACACATCAGCACCAACTGATCTGATTTTCATTTTGCTAATATGGAATGTAAGAGAACAGCACATTGACAAAATAATGTGGTTTGGAAGGACCACCACAAGAGAATAGTTACTTGAAGCTCGGGGTATGCTATTAGCAAAAGATTAAGTTATATCTACCGCTGTATTATGTTTATGTTTCAGTTTTTCATGCCACCATTATAATGATGCAAGTGTTTATTATCATTAATCACACAATTATTCCCAAGGTCAAATTTATATAAGCACACACACTATGTATGAATCACACAAGAATTGGATGTTACACTTGAAATGTTAAGCCAGACTCAGAACCCTTAAGGCATGGTGGGAGGATATCATACCTGAATTTGTGAACAGTCAATGTACTTTTCCATAGCACCAAGAGAGACAACATCTTTGTAGACGTGCCTATAGATTTTAAGTATCTTGTGATGGCGATGAGTACCTGAAGATGCACAATATTGGCAAGCTGACTGATTGCAGTTGATACAGTATTTATTTAACTCATTCCTACGAAATGGATGAGCTGCACAAGAGTCAAAGAAAGTTTTTCTCAGAAAAGCCTCAAGCCACCTTGGCTTGTGGACCTTATGTTGGGCCACTTGTTCAACCTGCAAAGTAAACCATGTCAATAAGTTTATACTGGAAGTTAGGAAAGAAACTAGTGTTCATCATATCATTGTATATCTTTCTAATTTTTTTTTTTTTTATCTTTATTCTTCACTTTGTTTGTATTTCCCTTTTCCTCCCCAAAAGGTTGCTGTCCTGCTCAAATGTTGGCTTCTTGCAGTCGGGAAAGTACTTCATTAGATTTTGATGCATCGATATGTCCAACCTCACCTTGTCACCTTTCGTTGTTGCATTTCACTGTTGAGACCGCAAAGAGCAGTACATATGGAGTAACCACAAATAAAAGCAATCTAGTACTTCTATTATAGGCCTAACAAATGTGACACTATCAATTTCTATCACTTGTTACAGTTAATATATGTTCAAATGAATTTGAATGTTATCAAATGCGAAAGCTACCTGGAATCGTCTGCGGAAGAGGACAGCAAATATAGCCAGATAAACCAGTATATCAATCAGGGTAAGTTTGGGAAGAAGTTACTTCAACCTAGTATATTAGCTCCTTGGCTTTAAATAAATTTAGATATTGGAAGATATTACTGCATGCCGCTTTCCAAAACAATATGATGAGATGTTTAACATATATATAGTGTATAATATCACTTGAAGCTTTGAGTATGAGTATTATTTTATTTCATAGATACAGTATGATGTCAATAGCTTACACAACAGAACAAATATTCCACATGGAAATATATAAAGACGAGTACAAAGGGCATAAAGCTTACTAGAAGTTGAAGATCAAGTCAATGTCGTCTATGGGCCAGAAGCATATAAGTATATAACTAAAGATGCTAAATTGCAATAATTCTTTCTGTCTTTGCTCGAGAAAGTTTGTTACTCAAATACGACAAAAGAGAACAAATTGTTGCATTAAACACGTGAAACCTTCATAAGACTACAACCAAAATAGCAGATCGTAAGAAAGGTAACATGTGGACTGAATGTATGAAAGTTTTATCTGCTCCCTAATTAAGAGGTCTTACAGTTTTGTTATCTCCTGAAATCCACTCCCAAGCTTCCTTTCCTTTTTCCATTGAACGTTTATTTTATAGTATAGACAACTAAGAACCAAATCTTCAGTGTTTTGGTCATTCTAAACTAGTTCTTTGACTAGTAACCAGTTTAATTGCATTTTAAGACCAAAATTGATATTGTTCTGCTCTCAGGATGGTTTACCCAAGCATCAGAAAGAGTATTTGCTTATAAGTTTTTAATGAGAAGAACTAAACTTGAACAATCATTTACCAAGAGGGTGAAAGGAGCCAATCCTTCTCAAAATAAAAAATGTAGTCTTCTAACACTCTACACAGAAAATTTTGTGAAAAGGAAAATGTCGAAAAATTAACTAAAGATACAAAAGAGGAAGAAGTTTTTGCTTAATACTGCTCAGATTAACATATAAGAAAAAATAAAGGCAACACTTTTCTGGTCACTTACCTTGTCCACTTTTCTCGAGCAAGAAGCACTCATCATTTCCTTCTTGCAAATTCAAATGCAAAATTTGGTTTATAATTCTAGACCAAAAAGGTATTCGAGGAGAAATTCCAGATTCAATTGGAAAAATCTTTTACTCCGAGAAGAAGCAGAGAAAAGGGGAAGAGAGGTTATCCTAGAAAGCAACCATCCCGATATGATGCTTTCTTACTGATCTAGAACGAGTTCATACTGTAACTGAAGAATGACAGAGAAGTACAGTAAAGAGAGACTATATTGATAAAATCGAGGCATCTATGCTAATCTTTTTTTTCTTATTTGCCAGTTGCAGGACAGGTGTTTATTTGGTAATGGTGTTAATCCGTTTCATGACTCAAAGCAAATTTGTCATTAGCACAATTCGGTTTCATCTTTATGACCACAATTACTGTCCTTCCTTAGAAAGATAGTATAGAATACAGAAGGTGCCATTTCTTTGAATTATATATTTATTACAACAGAGAATACAAGTGTAAAGGGTAAAACATCTTCTTGTAACCAAATCTGACAATTGGCAGAAGCACCTTGGGATTCATGTTGATTTCTCAGCAAATTTAAACCATATCAGATAAAGCCAACGTATATGCATTCTTTTTTCAAACATACCCGGAATTTCAGTATTGATCAGTAAAATATCAGTGAAATAGGTCATTATGACCATCGTGAACCTTTACACACAATTTTTTCTTTCTAAAGAATAAAAATCCAAAATTCCTTACAAATGTCAACCACTTTGCCATCAATCGCAACACTAGAGTCTTCTTACATTACAATTTTTTTTTGGTGAATTCTTACATTAAAATTGAACATTCATATACTGGTCTATCACTATTTGCATTCATATTCACTTTGCTAACAAAATTGACATAAAGATATCAACTTTATGAACTCATTTTACCTTGCAATTACTTACCCATGCTAAAACGGAAGTGTATTTCGAGAACCACCATTTTGCTCTTTATCACCCTTAGTGGTATTACTAGCTTCAGTGGCATAGACAGTGATTTCCATTGTTTTCTGCTAAGGAGAAGAAGAAGAGAAGCAATGCAAAAGAGTATAGAGGCAAAAATAAACGAATAAAAAATAATAATAAACAGGTAGAGGTATACTCACAGTAACATGTAAAATGGATTAAATTGATGGGCCAATAATGGAGCTAGCTAATGCTCAGCAGGTGTGGCTGCTCTCGCAGAGGCTTTGTGGAAGAATACAGGGAGGGAAAATTTTGAAAAAGGAAGAAGAAGGAGAACGGAGAGAAACAGACAATGGGTCAAGGGTTTTCTGCGGATGAGTCCAAAGTTGATGCTTTCAGAGAAAAACAAAAATTTATTAAAAGGTAAAGGATGATTTTTGTTTTATTATTTTTTAAATTAATTTTATAAAATAAAAAAATAAAAAATTTATTCAGGTAAAAAAAATTTTTATATTTTTTAAAAATTAAATAATTAAAATAAATTAAATTTTTATTTTTTAATCATTGTTTTTAAAAATAATTTTTAAAAATAATTGATGAAAACAGTTATTTAAATAAATTTTTTTTTATTTTTATAAAATAAAAAATAAAAAAATAATTTTTAAAAATAAAATCAAACAACTTTTTATTTTTATTTTTTTATTTTTTAATAAATTAATATTTTAATCTTGTGAATATATTAATTTTTTAATAGAATATTTTTTAATTAATTTTTTTAAATTAATTATATTTTAATTTTTTTCAAGGAATGCTAAGAAAGAATATTTTTAATATTATTATAGTATTAAAAATTGAATATTATTAAAATAAATATTGAATTTTTTTATAAATTTTAATAATTATTTTAATTATTTTAAAAATAAATTACTTAATAAAATATATGACTGTATATTATGAAAATATTAAAAATATTTCTTCTATTCAAATATAAATCTTCGAAATGTTTTAATTCTTATAAATATGTACACCAAATATAATAAAAAATATTATCTTAC
>JASKGM010000011.1:3504464-3552161 GCA_034509205.1 Ceratonia siliqua | reverse complement strand
ATATGGAGTTGGTAAAGTTAATTTTGCAGATAAACTATCGTTCTCACTCTTGCTTTAATTAACCTCTTCCTCTTTTCATCACTTTAGTTTAGGTGAACAACTATACATATGATCACCATGCACACTTCAATTCTAATGAATTAAACTCTTGTTTAACAACCCGATTCTTACATATTTAAGTGCATGAAATCAGGTTTTGATCGGTATGATTAGATCTAACATTCAACACACATGTTTGTTGAATTTCAACTTTGGCACTTTCTTACAGATTCCTAGACAGATGGCCTAACCAAAAATCAGAGAGGGAAGTCTTTTTCATATTAAAACACATTTTTCATAATTACAGCTTCTCTTTCACTAACCACAAAAGATTAAAAACTAAAGGAAATATAAGAAAAAGGAGGTTGTTGGAACACTAACAATACAACCTCACTTCCCATCATCTTTTTATATATATATATATATTATTTGATTGTTTTCTATATCATGTATATTTTTTAAAATTTTTTTAGAACTTTTTACTTAAAAAAATTATAAAAAATGTTAAATGAACAATGCAAAAAGTATAAAAATTCTAAAATATTTTAAAAAAATATCAGAGATAAAAAATAATTAATTAATAATAAAAAATAATATTATATTTTAAAAAAAAATTAAAATAGTATCCCATAATATTCAAATTCTTTTTTATTATCTCAACAAAAACCTTAGTTTTCACCTAAGAGAGATCACATATCTAAGTATTTTATTTTAAATAATCTTTCTATGTTAATATGTGAAAGTAATTACAAATTATCATCTAGTTTAACAAAATTAACACTACCAATATATTAAGAATATTCCTCTCTTTGATTCCTTTGACTTTCAACCTCTTTTATTTATTTATATATATTTATTGGACAATTTTTTTGTTAAAAAAAAAAACTTGCCTAACGAGCTGGACTTTTTGCCCTTTTTCATTTAGCAAAGTTTAAGGGGCGGGAAATTAGAAAGTACAGAAAGACAGAAGTAGAAGTCAGAAACTGAGATGTGATGCACATAGGGAAGATATTGACAGGTGCTCAATATTCATTGGCCCGTTATCAATCACGTACCCTGTCACCGCATAATTCTTTTTATTTAAAAACTAAATAGAAAATAGAAAATAACCTTAACCTCTAGATTGAAGGGCGAAAAAGCATCTTTGTTTTTAATATTGGAAAAATAACATTTCTAGAGTGATTTATGGAAGCCAGTTGGATATGGTGACGTTTCTTTTGGCCAAACTTGAAGATGCTTTCTAGCCGCACTGTCTGCTTTTCTCAACAAGGAAAGAGGAGGCAGCAAACATATTTTAGACTTTCTCTATCCACTTTCACTCCTGTCTTTTTTGTCCATTTCATGAATTCATGCTCATCCAAAACTCAATGATATACAGAGGATTCCGGGGACCATTGAAATGATAGCTACCTTACAGCTTCAAAGTGTTCATTCCAAAAAAAATTTCAAATCTCTCTCTCGCATATACGCAACATGAAGCAAATTCAAGTTACAAACTGTCATCTGATGCATTCAGCTTCTACCCTCTTAGTTTAAAAACAGTGTAACATCTTGAAAATGAAGAAATCAAGCTAGAAGCTAAGGCCACTAAAGGGAAAGCCTCAATTGTGATATATATATATGAAATACATCTCTAAATACCAACACAAGTGGGAAGAAATAAACAAGTGCTGTTTGTTCGTAAAACTCCTTAAACAAGTGCTAAAGAGATCAAGTATTAGATTAATCGCGAAGAAGACTACGCTCCACTACACCATGAAAAATGATAAACAAGTTCACAAACAAAAACCAGTCAGAAGAAAGGGGATGAACATACACTAAAGAACCACCATTACAATTATTTACAATCAGGCAGATTGATCACCTCCCGTCTGCTGATGTGAAAGACTCGGCAAAACCATATGGGCGCGTAGGTATGCTTGTCTGGGTGTTGTCCAAGCTCGGAAGGAGTGAAGAAGATGAAGACTCCATTTGGCTTCTACCTTCATAAGCCTGCCATTTCTTAAGCGCTTGTGGTAAAGACATTTCAAGGTCAATGCCATATATATCTTCAGAATTCTGATCAGAAGGTTTCCAGAGTTCTACAAGAGAAGAAAGCACATTCACTGCATGACCCATGTCAGGCCTTTGATATGGCTCCCTTGCACAGCAGTGCCCAGCTAACTCTGCTACGGTGTGAATGCTAGCAAGTGTTTCCTCATTGAGCTCGACTGTGGGATCTATAGACTTGCGGAATGAGTCTTTATTTATGTACATTCTGCGGAACCATGTTACAAGGTGCATGCTGTCCTCAGGTTGGGTTTCATCAAGTGCTTTCCTTCCAGTTATCAGCTCCATCAATATCACCCCAAAACTGAATACATCAACTTTAGTCGTCACACGGCCAGTAACTGCAATCAGATCGCCATAAACATATTGTCAGAGACATATGCCCAAAAATAATGGCATCCAAAAAAGATGAAACACAAACATGACAAATTTTTATACTAGCTAATAAAAAAAGTCAGATAAGACCAAGTCCGCCACCAATATGCATGTGTCTCTTTATCAGTGAATTAACCTAATTTTGACATAGAATTTATTACACAAGTTTATATAATAAAAAATGCTTATCATCTTCCTAAATGAGATGAATGTCTCCGGTTGCTTTTAAGGCATTCTGGATGCCGGCTTGCTATAAATATGCAGATCAAACTAGGTTTTATGATATGCTTCCTTCAAATACTTGGCCATTGACTTCACTAGTTGACTTATATAGCCAACGCCCAAACCAAACCAGTATCTTCAACAAATAATCTATTTGTTTGTTTCTTTGGGAATAATTTACAAAATTATCTAGCACAGAAAAAAAAAAGAGAGGGGAAGGGGAAGGGGAGTTAAAACTAAGAGATACCTGCATATTCTGGTGCCAAATATCCAAAAGTTCCGGCTATTCTTGTTTCTATCGAGGCTTTTCCTTCTGGGGCAAGACGCACAAGACCAAAATCTGCAACCTTTGCCCTCATATCATCTCCAAGAAGAATGTTTGAAGGTTTTAAGTCCCTATGTATAAAGCTTTGATGAGCCAAGCCATGAAGGTACTCAACACCCCTAGCCACATCTAAGGCAATGACCAACCTTCTGTTCCACTCCAGCGGTTTCAGTCCTTCTTCTGGCCAGTTAAAGAGATGCCTACTTAGCGTCCCCTGAGGCATGTACTCATACACAAGAAGCTTTTCATTCCCATCCAAGCAGTAACCAAGAAGAGCAACTAGATGCCTGTGCCGAACCTTTGTCAAAACAGCAATTTCAGACTTAAATTCTGTTACACCCTTCCCAGTTATTGCCCCAGACTCCATTCTTTTCACTGCAATTTTTGTACCATCATGCAGTTCACCTTTATAAACTGTTCCAAAACCTCCTTGTCCCAATATATTTTTCTCGCTGAAATTGTTGGTAACACTCCTCAGGACTTGTATAGAAATGACCATGTTTCCTGCTTCAACCATCTGAATGTCTCCTGCCTCACTGCTGGGTACAGTTTGTGTTTCACTAACTGCACCAACACTAACACTTGAACCGGCAACTGTTATCTTCACACTGTCATTATCTGTTCCAGAATGATGAGGGTGAATATCTAGTGCATTTGGGCTCTGCACCCTGGTTAGCCGCTTTTCCTTCATTCTAAACAAGCAGAAAACTAAGAAACCAATCACCGAAACAACAAATACACTCCCAATCACAGCAAACACAATTACCCCTACATGGGAAGAAGATCTTTTACCACCATTTCCAGAACTCCCACCATTTTCTTCACTTGTAGTTGGATCTGTCGGGTTTGGCAATGGTGTATGTTGAGGGGATGAACTGCTTTTATCCTTTCCTATATCCTTGTTACCGTTTGTGTTGACAATTACGTTACTCTTAAAAGTTGGGATTTTTCCAAATAGCTGATTGTTTGCAACATTCAGTTCAGTGAGCCCAGGAAGAGTGGTAAGCTCCTTTGGAATCAAACCAGTGAGATTGTTATCAGCAAGCACGAGCCTTTGCAGTGATTTGAGAGAGGAAAACTTTGGGGATATCACACCCGCAAGACCCATCTTTTGAAAATTGACAACAGTAATGTTCCCATTACTACAGGTTATCCCAAGCCAATCAGCACAAGGATCATTGCCCTTCCAACTGTCAGCAAACCTTTGAGGATAGCCCATAAGTTCAACAATAGAAAGCAGAGTATTCACCTGCGGATCACAATCTCCATGGCTTGGCAAGCAAAAGCTATTCGAATCCTTAGTCATATCCACAGAAACCAGAGGATTAAACACTGGCATCGACCCTTGAAGCATGTTATTAGTCAAATTCACTACTTCAAGTGATTTAAGATTTACCAAAGACATGGGAACAGGACCAGTAAACGAATTATCTCTCAAACTCAGTGTCTGCAAATTTTTCAAGCCTGAAAAGTCCGGTAATGGACCCGAAAACGCATTCGTATGGAACCAAACCTCGGTTAAGGAAGTCATATTCTGTATAACGTCTATAGGTCCAGTGAGCTTACCATCACTCTTTTGCCCGTTAACCCACAAAGTCTCAATTTGCGACCCAGAAAAGCTCGCTGGCAACCCACCCTCGAGGTTATTGAAAGACAAATGCAAATGTATGAGACCAGGAAACACACCAGAACCCAGAAATTCTGGTATTTTGCCTTTAATATTAACCGAGTTCGCTGAGAAGTTCTGAAGTGCCGAAGCGTTTTGGAGACTTTGAGGTATTTCCCAATCCTCAAGCGGGTTGTTATCAATCTCCACGGATTGAAGTTGAGACATACCAATGAAAAAGTCACTAGGGATCGAGCTAAATTGGTTGTTACTAAGCATAAGTACTTGTAATGAACTCAACCCACTTAAGCTGGGAAGAGGACCCGAAATGTTATTATATTGAAGCTCCAAATGCTCTAACTCAGTGAGATTTTGGAGACTCGGTGGAAGCGTACCTTGGAGTCCTTGACGGCCGATTTGGATCCGTGTGATCCGTTTGTCCTCGGAACAAACAACGTGATTCCATTTGCAGGGGTCTGGATCAGACCATCTCAGAGACTCCGGGGCGTTGAGGCTCTTCTTGAGAGCTAACATCAGAGGAGTATCTTGACTTGGGCTTGCTTGAGAGTCGACACAGAGAAAGAATGACAAGAACCCAGCAAGGAAGATGGCCAAAGACTCGTACTTGATGTGAGTTTTCTTCTTCATCTTCATTGCTCCTCTGCCACAGAGAGAGAGAGAGAGAGAGATAGAGAGTGAGAGTAAAAGACAAGGGGAAGAGAAGTGAGAATGGCTGTAATGGCTGCATGTAGAGCAGAGTGATGAAGTAAGGTGAAGCAGGGACGCACATGGAGGTGGGGCCCACATAACTGATAGCTCGGGCTGTCATAATATTGCAAAAAGGCTGGACGGAGACGAGATTCTGGTGGATGGGGTCCAGAGGCCAACTTGGCAATTGGCACAGGATTAGGATATTTTTATTTCTTTTGGTTTTCTGTTTTTCCTTTCTTGGCATTACTAAATCAGCCCAACTTGGGTTTGCCCTTTCATTCCCTGGGGGCTCACTTGTTATCTGGGCCTTCGCTTGAGCTTCCCTAAGATTAAGGGAAGCTTGCTTCAAACCTTGGGCTTTCATGCCATTGAATGGGACTTTTCGTTTTCCATGGGCGTACATGAATTGAGTTTTTTTTTAAAGAATTATTATTAAAATTTTTATTTAATATGACTAGTTTATTTTATGGAGGAGTTTAAATAACATATTAAAGTGGAGTGGGGTTTAAAAATTAGAATTATTTGAAAATAATTGTCGTTTGGGCATCAGCCAGCGATAGTGAAGCCACTATTATAGATGCTCATTGTGGCAATTTTAGTTAAAGCTGAGAATCTTATTACAAGGCAAAGCTTTAATTTCCAATAAAATGGAATCATAAACATGTGTATTGACACATTATGCCATTAATTCTCTCTGCGGTAAACAAATCTAAAGCAAGGAAGCATAAAACTACAGAGTCAACAGCCATCTGGATAATGTTTGCCTCAATAATACTTCATTAGAGAACTGTATAGATGATATTAGAGACTGACGTCAGAGGGATAATTTTTTATAAAATGATTTTTTTAAACTACATCCAATTGTAATAATACACTTTCACCTATATATTAAAACTTCATTCAATATTTAAATGAGGGTGTATTGTTATATTAGATGTATTTTAGTAATCACCTTCGTAAAATTGATTGGAGATAAAGGACTGAAAGCTAATGGCAGTGAGATAGCATTTAAAACTAATGTAATATTGGCTTTAATTTTTGTATAATTAATTATCTTCTATGTATGAAAGCCACAAAGATATATGTAGATAAGATTATAAGAGATATAAAGTAGTGGGTGTGTTACTTGAGGTGGGGGGGGGACCAGTTTGAGCCGGGGATTTGGAGGCTGAGGTGGTGAAGAGCGGAGTCTTGGGAACTGGACTAAGCGGCGGAAACATGGACCTGTCTCTAACTGCCATGACCAAAAGCTACACTGTCACTTCCTCACGTGCCATTTGCGCGATCCACTAAAACCAATCGCCAAGATAACGAATTAAACATTTAAACTCTCTTCCTTACTGGGCACGAAGATCAAACAGAGATGGGTACGATGATATGTGGAGGGTGCATTGGTGAGGGAATTTTTAATACTCTAGATTGTTGAGAAAATGAGTAATCTGCATTGGGCATGTGCTTAGCTTAGGCCTTCACGGGCTAAGTAGTAGGGATGTCCCTTTTTGAGTGCATAAGTTTATAATAAATTGCTTTGGTTTGAGAAGCAAATTCTTGTTTCTCCACCCTCTCCTACTTTCTCTATCTTTTTGGGTGTTGAAACACTAATCCCATTTGAACATGCGCTTGTGCTTCAGACGCCCCCATTAAAATATTATCTCTTACTTTGCCTGCTTCGACCTAAACCCCATGATGCAGGAGCAGGATCCAATTTTACAAACTACAAACATATATATATATATACACACTTCATAATTCATAAAGCACTTACCAATTTTACAAACTACAAACATATTTATATATATGCACTTCATAATTCATAAAGCACTTTTTGTAAGATAAGTTTAGACTGTTTAGTTCTTTATAAACCCTGCCTCGTCACCCCATTACACAAGTGCTTCCCTTTATATTCTTTCTGCTTTCCTTTTCATTTTGCTACTATTATTCTTTGCCCAATATATAGTACTTTAAGGATTACACCGGAGCAACGTCAAGAGGTTACTGTCCAAGTTTTCTTAGTATCTGAGGATTCTGTGACTAACTTGAGTTGAGTTCCTATGAAACCATGGCACATTGGGTTTTATTAAAATATTGTTTCTCTGATGAACAACGCAGGAAGCATGGAGGGTTGCTGTCATAAAAATATTGAAAGATACCATTTGGGAATTGGGATATATTTTCTTACAGCTGAAGCTGGAAGGAGCGGAAGGGAACCTTACAAAGTGACAACCTTAAAGTAATTTATCACTGATTTGTCAAAAAAGAATTGATTTGGCGGAAGATTTATTCAACCTGAAAGGACAAAAATAATATTACTTTGTTTTCTTGCAAGATATGTCACTGCATAGTGCATACCACAGAATCCGTACAGGTCATAGTGTGAGCAAACAATGCTCATTCTACTAATTTTAAATTCAGACAAGTAGCATTGCTAATTATTTCTGGATAGTCAATGCCTAGTTTATCATTCTTAAAACAGCTAATAATAAAATATTATATTTATCGTATAATGAGATTAATACTATCATAGTCATTGATTTAGGTGTAAGCAGTGTCTATCCAAAAATGCCTAATTATTTCTAGCATATTCAAGGGGGTTTGTAAATGACTGAAGTGCCCTTTCCTGTTATTTAAAGGGTAAAGGATTATGTAATAAGGGACCATCCCACTAGGCACTATCTTCCCCTACAAAAATGTCACCTTCAAGATGGAGATTGAAAGCCATGGTAACGCTTCAAACTCACTATTTCGATGGGTTAATCACAAAGTGTTACTAAATCAGAGAAAACAAAACAAAGTAAAAAGAGGAGTTTTTCTATAGCAAAAGGTTCTCACATTGATTCATTCATTCTGCTGGTATATATACAACATGACAGAAGTACAGGATTGGTTTTGGTCAATACCAAGTCTGACAGCTCCTTGCCCACAAAACTAGCATTACCATACATTTACACCTGATAGGATAGCATTGCAGATTTACTGTTAAAGCAAAGCAAAATATCTTTAGCTTAAAGTACGTAGAAAAATCTATGGTTCAACACAAAGTGGCTCAGGATTGTTAACCTTTTTGCTGAACGAGGAACGCAAGAATAACACGCCTTCAACTTCTATTTTGACAGGCATGCTGTTTGAGGATATTCCCCAGAGAAACCATTTGAACGGGGTAATTTGTGAAATCGTTGTTATAATGGAGATTTATTTATGCCAAATTATTCAGAACAAGATTCGCCAAATCTGAGGAAGGATTAGAGCGCAGAAGCTATATTTGTGGTGATGATTAGCTTCTTAAACCGTGCTTTGCTTTAATATATTAATGATGACTTTCTTCCACTGTTGTCTCTTTAAATGTTATCTTAAACTTGAAAGACATGGGAAATAATTAACCAGTAAGGAAAATTGCAAGGAATATAAAGATAAGAAAAAAAGAAAAGAAAATAGGGGTCACAATGATTCATAATATAAAATGGTTGTTGGGAAGGACATGTGCTCCATTATTTATGCTGGGTGGGGTTGTTAAAAATAGGAGAAACAAATGATGTTATAGACTTATAGCATAGTATGCATGAATAACATATGTTGTGGTCTGAATAAGATGAAGAGAGTGGTTAAACTGGACGTGATAGATGCAACCAAATATGAAACTATGAAAGCCAACCCCATGCATTGTGGAGTTATTTGAAACACTTTTGAAGTGGGAAGAGAGAGAGAGAGAATCTTTGGTGGGAATAATGACTACACTTTTTGCTTTGTTTTTGCTTCTATTTCTTTCTCATTTTATGTACAATCAACCCAGTTGTAGTTTGAACTTTGTATGTGGGGGAAGCAGTTGTTTGTTTTTGCAAAAGCCCTAACTTCTACCAGGAAGAGGTACATATCCTTATTTTTTTGGTTAAATTTATCCCAACACCTTTTCCTCTGACTTCTCTGTCGTCCCACCACTGTCCCCCCAACCCTTCACTCCCTTCTTACCTTAGCTTTCCCATAATTAAACATCAATGCCCACCATCTCTCTGTCTCTCTGTCACTCTTTCTCCCACTCTTCCTTTATTTTTATTCCTTTTCGGTGAAAAAAAAAGTTATTTTTTCTCTTTTTCCTAAATGCTCTGTGTTCTCACCTTACCCTCTATTCGTGTTTCAGAAACATAGAAAACCACAAACCTGTTTTGTCTTCTAATAATCAGCCATGCGAAGAAAAGCAACACTAGAAGTAGATGTCCCCAATTCCAAAGCACTTTTTAGGCGATTTCAGAAGCAAGCCACTTCCACTTGATCTTGAGACTTGAGAGGGTGAGTATTAGGCTTTTATGGTCATCTCTGTAATACATATCTTATTTTTTAGTTTTTCTTGGTTACTATATAATTTAGAATCGTTGAATAGACGAAATGGTTTGTGGATTCTACCTTAAGACGTTCTGTCATTCGTGCTTTCAGTTTTGCCTTATTTCCCCACTACCCAACTCTTCCTCTTTCGCCAAGCGTTCTAAAGTAATCTTCGTCTCTGAAATATCCCAAGTAAGAATTTCTGTGTCGTAAAACTGTTTTTTTGTTCATATATAATGAGAAATCCTGATATATTTCGTCCTAGAATTCACAATGACTAAGATGAAACAATATCTGCATGCAGGTGTCTGTTCTAGGGTAGATAACTATTATTTCACCTTATTAGTATTATAGTTTTCTTCTCTATTTTGTGTGCTGACATGGTCACTCTATTTCTAGTTCTCAATCTTGCCCTGAACTAACAAACTGATGGAGTACGAGTTTAAACTGGGAGTTGGTTCTCTTCTTTTTCACTTTTAACCAAATGAAGCACACTCAATTGTGAATCGTGATGTTCAAACTCCTAAATCATTTGGTTTCTTGGAAAACTTTATTAGAGATTTTTTCCTTACAACATTCTTGTCTGATTTGAGATCAGATATGAGTAGGTTACTAATTGACTAAACAATGACAGGAATTTCATTTCCTGGATCATTGATAATACCCCGGTCATGCTGAAATGCGCAAACTCTAGATGTAAATTTATAGTTCAGGGCTTCCTCCTTGCTATTTTCTTCCAGTTTTTCACATAGTTTGTGCACGAGTGAGCCAGATAGCAAGCATGGGTCAAGATTCAGTCGGGAGAGGTTCCCAACAAAGTTCAGTCAGATTCTCTCATCTAATCTTAATTAGCACCCTTCTCTAGTTTTTCTCTCAACCTTCAATCATACATTTATAAAACAGATCATTGTGTGTGCTCCACATTCTGGACTATTATTTTGTTGATTTGTTCTTGAACGAGTGTAAAATGGAAGAATAGGTCATATATGGTTATAATACGGTGGCAATAAAAGATCCCGAAACCTTGTTTATGAAGAACTTACATGACTTTATTTGTATTGCAGCAACAACCTCCCTCTGGATGAAAGACTAAGCATAGATGGATTTTATTTTGCAGATAATTTAATAAACTATTTGACCATCGCATGTCATTTGTAGATCTACCATGAGTCAAATCTTTATGAATTCAATAGATATATTAGTCCTCCTTCAGCAATGTTGGTAATAAGGTACCAAATTTTTTTGCCTTCAGCCTATACTCGAAAATTAGAATCGCTCCACTATTTAGCGCTTGATTGTTTTACGGTTTGGGCAGGCCAAACATACTGTTAAACAAGATATCACTTAGTACAAGGAATGCTTTTCTAGCAGCCAAAGTCCATTATCAAGGCACTTCAATCACAAGACATGCTAGAGATGAATGAAAATGTGCATGCTTGTTTTTGCCCCTTGGTGGATACCCAGTCATGCTTGGCAGTTTCGATAAATTGATCAAGGAAAAAGAGGGGGAGGGGGTGGGTTGGTGGCGAGATCCCTAATTTGTAGTATTTCTCTGTGACTCTGTTCCCTGTATCATGGGGTCTCTTATCTACATCTCTTCATGTCAGATTTGCAGACTGCACAATTATTCCTGAGATCTAATTGCTTTTGCCCCCATGCTTACTAAATATAAACTGATGGATATTCATTGCAGGACAAACTATTTGCTTCAAGCTCTGAAATAGATCTTTTTTTATGGTTTATTGCTGAACTTATTTTGTAAATTAGGCTGCAACTTAAGCACAGCTAAGTCATGAAACCAAACTTTGATCTTGAAGTGGAGGCCGCCGCAGTAAATGAATTTGAAGTTAGCAGCCAGGTTGCTTCCAATATATCTATTCAAGAAACTTCTGCAGGCCCTTGTAATGATAGCCTCACTAACTCTCCCAACCTTGCAAATCCAATAGGGATTCATGCAAAGCCAGATCCTATTTCACTTGACTTAAGTCTCAACTTCAATAATAATGAATTAGGGGCAAGAGATTCGATAGGACTCTCATTCTCAAGCACTAGTGAGAGTAGCAACGAACCTGCCTCTCAAACTACAGCAGCAACCATCCCAAGAATTTTCTCTTGCAATTACTGTCAGCGCAAATTTTATAGCTCGCAGGCTCTTGGTGGCCACCAAAATGCACACAAGAGAGAAAGATCATTAGCAAAGCAGGCTATGAGAATGGGTTTTTTCTCTGAGAGGTATGCCAGTCTAGCATCTCTCCCTCTGCATGGTTCTTTCAGGTCTTTGGGAATGAAAGCACACTCTTCACTGCACCATGGTTCTTCACCAACAATGAGGCCTCCAGAGATGAAAAGCAATGCAAGATCTGTGCAAGGATCTTTTGGTCAACCAATATTCTTGGATGATGATGAGGCAGAACTGTTGTGGCCTGGTAGTTTCCGTCAGGTTTCAGAGGTAGGTGAAACTCATAAGAACTTCCTACTGACTGAAAGTTCAGATTTGAGTTTTTCGGAGGTGAATCCACCAGTAGACATAGAGAACTCCACGCCAGATTTGACATTAAAACTTTGAAGGGATTATTTGCCTAAGATCTGGCTCTGAGTTTTCTGCTTTATTATCAAATTTTTGTACAGTAAGACATACATGCAGGGCCATGATTGCCAGATTGATTGTTAAACCTTTTGGGTTTCCTTTTCATTCGCTCTTCAGTTTTCTCTTAGGAATCCTAGTTTTGGTGTTTTAGTCTGTATGTTTCTCATTATGTAAGAGTTATGGGAGGACAATTTGAAGCTTCTGTGCTTGTCATATAAATCATGTCTTTTGTTTACTGTAGTTACTAAGTTAATAGTGTGTTTTCTGTTATTCTGTATTTTTTGTTTCTATTCTGGTGCATGTTGTTGATGAACTCATAACATTAGACTAGTATTAGCTTCTTTAGTCCGAAGACTATATGAATATTACTAAATGATGGCACTTAAGTGATGGGGCATGGATATTGGATTGTCAAATAATTTCTATTACATTGTTGATAATGCACATGTTCTGTGATCTGACTTTAGCTGAGGATCTGGATCCTTCGGACCAATACTTGTCTCATTTAATCTTCAAATGCTTCAAACAACATTGCCCTTCATTCTTGTATTTTTCTAAGACTAGGCAAAAATATTATTTAATAAAACTTTAACAATTTTTAGATATTCTTTTTCTTTAATAATAAAATAGTATTCTTCTTGTTGTTTATATATATATATAACTGTGAAGATTCTTGCATTGTTCCATTGGAGATTTTCTTTTTTATTTTCACAGTCCAATCAGGGTTTTGTTTTCCCTGTTAGATACCAAAGAGAAAGCAGGCGAAGAAATTGGACATAGGCTGGACTACATCATTGTAAATACTTGATTTTATTCAAGTAAATTTTAAAATTTTTTGAAAAATAACAAAAGTTAAGGAAAATTAAAAAATATATAAGAAAATAAGAAACTGTAGTAATATTGATAAAAAAGCATAAAATATAGAGAAAAATAGAAAATGGAAAAAGCAAAAAAAAATCTAAATCTCAAAGTAGGAAATTTTATCTTCATTTATGAAAAAAAAATAAATAATAAAAATAAAAATTACAAAGAACACCATAAAGAATCCACTTATCTTTCATTTTTTTATTTGGTTAAATACCCAATCTCCTAGTCTCTTCTCCATTTTCATTTGCTTAACCCAACCCATTTGGTTTTTGGCCAGCAACTCACACTTGCAACTCGCCATTTTCGCCCAAACCATATCCTTAGCAAACCAACTCAAGCCCCAGCCCATTAGCATCAGCTAACCTGGTCCGCCCACTCTATGGACCCGATCCGATTACACTTCCATCTTCTGCCACTGTCTAACTGTCATCTTCCTCTTCCCACCTCATCGTTTTAATTATTGCTTTGAATGTTCTTGAAAAAAAATAATTTTTATAAAATAAAAAATTAATTCTTAAAAAAAAAAATATTTTAGTAGAATAAGAAGTTGTTTTGTGTTTGAATGAATAAATAATAATGACTTTTAAATCAAAAAATGTATTCGATTGTAAAATTATAAAAGAACTTTTAATTGATAAAATTACTAAAAGGATATGTACAAAAAATTTAAAATTAATAATCTTAAATAAATAAAAATTATATATTTAATTTAAAAATAATAAAATAAATATATACATGATTAAAAATAATAATTTTTAAAATAAATAATAATTATTAAAATAATCATAATAAAAAATAATTTATTGAAAGAAATAATATATTAAAAAAATATTAAATTAAATTTAAATTTTATAATTATGATAAAATTTAATTATGATATTATAATAAAAAAATATGTAATTATGATGAGTAGAGAAATAAAATAGTCAAAAAAAAATAAATATATTTCTTATAAAAAAAAAAGTTACAAAATAGAGATTTTACTGTAATCACAATTTTTCCTTATCAGTCAATCTTCAGAGTCAATCCAAACGCAGCCTTAAAGATTCCCTGACCTTCCACTTCAGTCTCAACTCATCCACGAGTCTTTGTTCTCAAAGCTTCTCGATTCTTCTGCAAGCCAGCTCACCATGCCACCTGGGTGTTTGCTGATATCACGCAACTTTCTCAATCAGCAATTTAATGCGCCAAATTTTTTTCAGGGATCAGTTCTTCATCGAGCCAAACCTAGGCTGGTTTGTGGACTTCGGATCTCTAGCTCACCATTTTGCAGTAGGGGGATAAGAAGGAATGAGATACTCGTATGGAAGAAGGGTATTGTAGGGTGGGTGCACTCGGTTTTCTGCCTATAAGTACCGAGCAATAATTTAGAATAAGGGGAACGAAAAAAAAGAACCAGCCATCCAAAATCTGGGAAAAAAGAGCTTCGGGAAAAAGGAAACTTTTAAAGGAGTTTACATGAAGGAGAGAGATTTGTAAGGATGTTCTTCAGTTTCTTCTGATAATTGTAAGCCCATTTCACATTATTTTTGTTTGTCTCCTTTATTTATCTGCATGTTTTATTTCTGGCAATGATTTATGGGGCTTGAGAAGTGGTCTTGGGAACCCACTGGCTAAAGGGGTAGCTTCAATTTCAGATGACTTCGGATGGAGTACTCCCATTCTTGATTCGATTGATATCCAAGTAAATTTTTGGTGAAGTTTATGTGATGATATGAGATAGTTTGGTGTTTTGGACCTTTTTAATACAAATTTGGCTAGTCTCATACTCATTTAGAATAGTTTGATTTGATTTGTCATCTGTACTGAACCTTGGAATTAATATTGTTAGGCTTAATTTTAAAGCATTATTATGCTGCTTTGAGGTGATACTAATTCTAATTATCAAGTTGAGGTTATTCTGAGATGGTATTAATCCTGATTATCATGATTCTGATTGTTGTTAGCGTTGTTATGAGGTGATGCTAATTCTGATTATCAAAGTTTTGCTCTGGTGTGGCATTAGTTCTGGATTACCATGTAAGCTTTATTCTAATGTGGAACTAATTATGTTATCATGTTTAGCCTTGCTATAACATGGAATTAATTATGGGTTATCATGTTAGTCTTGCTCTTATATGATATTGGTTTTGGATGGTATCATGTTTAGCCTTGCTATAACATGGAATTAATTCTGGACTATTGTTAGTCTTACTTCTAATGATGGGCTAATTCTGGATGTTACATGCTGATTTTGCTTCTGGTGATAGATTGATCTCGATTATAGCATGTTGAGTCTGCATATATTGCTTATAGTGTTGATTTAACCATGATTCTGGTATGCTGGGAGGAGTTTAATCCTACCTGTGATGATCTATATTACAATGTTTGGGTGAGGTGTAACTAAATATTGAATGCCATTTGCTTTATTTGAGTAATCAATGAATACCTTCATACCTAGTTCTCAATTTACGTATTATGGCCAAGTGGTATGTTTATGGCAAGCTTTGTATGATGGTCTTTATATGCAGTGTGTGAGTTGTTTGATTTGACCTCATCCAAGTAATTTGGAATTCATTATGTGGGATGGGGTGGATTGTCTTGGCAAAAGTTACTTTCGTTTTGGACATTACCGAATAAGTAATGGGGATTAACTTGTCCATGCCACTTGGAATGTAGTTTACCCCTTCGAGCTCTTGTTTAATATTCTGTGCTTTGTTTTGTATGTGTTCAATGGGTTGAATAATATTGTTTAGTGTTTAGAATGTTTTGTCACATTTTGGTTGGTACATTCATAAATTTTGGGTTTAAAATTATTTTATGCGTACACCTTCCCTTCATTTCATTTGTGTAACTCGTTGGCTTTGGTAGGTTTGTTATCATTCCTACACATTTTGTTGGGTTTTTTTTTTAATTTCTTATTTTCATTAAAAATGTCGAAATATATACCAAGGAAGCTCTCAGATTAAAGGCTCCAAGGGCCCATTGTGATAAAATAATCGTACCCTTCAAGCTCCAAAGGCCGAACTATTTGTTAAAAATTGTCTTTTTCCAAAATGATATGTTAAAAATCTCAAAATGTATGTGATTTGAAGTTGGGTTCTAATGGCTCTGCATAAATTTTAGGGAAATTTAATTTATTCTTATTTGGCTCAAAAGATTCTAAGGATCCTATTAAGAAAATGATTTTGTTAAAATAATATATTTAGGTGGATTTTCAGAATAGAAAAAAAAGAAAGAAGAAAAAGAAAGTGTAATATTTCTTAAAAATTAGATTATTTTTTAAAATTATATTTTAAATTTAGTACTTTTTAAAAATTACGTTTTGAACAAATACTTTTAGAAATAATATTTAGGTTTAATATTTTTATAAATTTTATTTATATCTTAATATTTTTAAAAATTTTATTTTGACCTAAAAGTTTGTGGAAATAAAAAATTAAACTTAAAAATAAATTATCTTTTTCATATATTATATGAAAAATTAATTTTTTATAATGATATATGCTGTGTAAAAATTTATTTTTTTTATAAATTTTTTTTTATAAATAGTATATGAAAAAATATTTTTTTATGTTATTTTAAGTTTTATATGAATATTTATTATTTTATATTATCTTATTTCATTCATAGGCATTGGATGGAGGTTCATTTTCTTACGTTGTTTTAGCCTTTAAAGATTGTGAATGGATATTTATTTTCTTACATTATTTTATTAAATTAAAATATTATAAGTTTTAAAGTTGAGATCATGTCTTAGGTAAAATTAAAATATATTTTATTGTAGGGTTGAAATCATATATCTGTTTTAGGTACATCGTTAACCATATCGAATTACGTAAACTTTAATTCTTAATAGAGTACGTAGGTTTTTATTTTGTAAGTCAGGTTTAATTTTTTTTATCTTTTATATTTTTTTATATCGCATTAACAAAAAGAGGTAATTAAAATAATTAAAATATAATAAAATTAAATTATAAATATTAAGGGTAACCGTTCTTAAGAATTGATATTTTGCGGTGCCTAATATTTTTTTTGCACGTAATTTAATTTCTAAATCTTTCTTTTGATTTCAAATGTCAAATTTTTAGGTTTTTTAAAGGAGTTTAATTATTCTTTTAATTAATTGATGATGACTCTAATTTTTATAAAATTTTTGTGATTTTGCTATCATCATGTGACAATCATATTTCTTGAATTTTAGGAAATAGGTTTTAAGCTCATCATTATTGTTGCTTTTCAAGTCCTTTCTCTTTAGTTTGTTTCTTCTAGTCTTAGATTGGCTTTTGGTCAATATTATTGTTAATGACCAATTGACACTAGATACTTACACCTTTCAAAGTTTTATTTTAGGATATAATTTTTATTAATCTTAACCATTAAAATTAAAATAATCATCATGTTGATATTGTATGTCAAACTTTAAAAAATTCAAATAATAATAAAGAATGTAATCAAATAATTATTATTATTTATATTTAAAAATTATATTAGAAGTTAATTTTATAACGTATTAATAAAATAAAAAATAAATTATACATGTATGTCTTTAATCTTTCCTTTCTTTCCTATGTAACATTTTTCTTTCCAATATGTTCATAAAAATTAAATAAACATGCTATCATACTACATATATTATTATTAAATTACAAATAAAAAATATATGTAAATAGTATAAAAAAACTAAAAAAAAGAACTCAATCACACGTAGTTAACATAACCTTAAAATACAAAATTATAATACGAGTGGTTACTTAAAATTTAGAATTTTTATTTTGAGTGAAAATATTATTTTAATTGTACAATAATTTGATTAATTATTACGTAAAATTTGTTGGGATTGTGTATACTTTTAAAAGGAGTTTATTTCGCATTGTTTGGAAGAGTATTTTTTTAAGAGTTTATATATTAACTTGTGTGTTTGGACTTATGAAGAGTAAAATAAATGATGGACTTACGTGCATGAGATTGAGCATTGGTGTCCAATTTTAGTGCAAATTTATCCGTTTGTTCCTCCTACGCACGATAAAATTAGGAGGTCCATTATTTTATTTTTTACGTATTCAAAAATTTGAGTTTACCAATTCGAACTTTTATCTTATCTTAAAGTGGTAATTTTTGACTCATTCAAAATTAAAAACCTCGCTCAATTTTTTTGCAGATAATCTTAGAATTAATATAGATAATCTTATTTTTTAAACCTTAATCGTTCATCCATGATCTCCATGATCTTCTGGTAGTTTTCTTAACCTTTATATTATTACCGTTATTTATTTTCTTTTTATATTATCTATTGGTGATCAGAAGGTTTATTCTTTAGTAGTATTTTGACTTCCTTGGGTTACATAAGTTTTTGTTGTTCTCTGCTATTCTGGTGCCTAGTTTCACAAAAACCAAAGGAGCCTGTTTAATCCTGGGGAATATTTACAAATACTGTGAAATAACTCTTAAGGACAGTATGCATACACGTGACTCAGGTTACATTTTTCCTTATTTTGTCAACAATCTTAAGAGTTATGGACTCCACCACTGTCATTGTAGACGCGTCTACCAACAATTTTGACAACTCCATTGCTGCCAATGCTGGTATCGCCAGAATATTCTTGCCGCTTACTATACCTCCCACTGTTGAAACTGTCAACGTTCCTTTTGCAAAATCGTTTCCAGATATATCCAAAATTGAACTCTTTGAAAGCTAAAATTTTTGAAGGTGGCAGGAGAGAATATTCTCGGTGTTAAACATGAATGGCGTTGCTGCTGCCTTTATTAATCCTAAGTCGACATCAACTATTGCCCAAAAGCTTATTGATCATTGGACATACGCTAATAAAGTATGTAGACATATAATTATTAGAACGTTATCTAATAATTTATTTGATGTTTACTGTACATACAGGAAAGCGAATAAGATATGGGAGTCAATGATTATTAAGTACACTGTTGAGGACGCAATTAAGCAAAAATTTATTGTTGGCAATTACTACCATTAGGAGATGACAGATGACAAGGACATCAAAATGCATATTAATGAATATCACAAGTTGTTGGAGGATATTAGGGCTGAGAACATAATTTTACCATATCAATTTGTGGCTAGTTATTTGATTGAGAAATTACTAGACTCGTGGAAGTACTACAAGTAGCAACTTAAGCACAAGCATAAGCAAATGTCGCTTGTTGACCTAATAACCCATATAATAATTAAGGATACCAACAAGAATGAGTTCAAAACTACAAAAGCAAAAGAAATAGCTTCAAAAGTAAATATGGTGTAAGGAAAAATTCAAAAGAGGTATGACAATAATAAAAAATCTTATTACAAACTTAAAGTTTACTAACCCCACCTTCAAAAAGAAGGGAAATTATTTTGTTTATGGAAAGCCAGGTCATCATACGACTCTGTGTAGAAGGGGGCGAGAAAGGATAATTCTCTTAAGCCAAGTTTAAATTTGGTTGAAGGAGATGACATAATTGTTGCGGTCATTTCTCTAGCCTTCATGGTTGCAAATGTGAAAAAATAGGTGGTAGACTCTGGAGCTACTAGGCATATCTGTGCAAACATATATGCATTTACCTCCTACACTCCAGTGAAGAATGAAGAAGAATATGTGTACCTTGGTGATTCTAGAACTACAGTGTTAATGGCAAAGGAAAAGTTCTTCTCAAGCTCACATATGACAAGACCTTGACTCTCAGTGAAGTACTTCATGTACTTAACATCATAGCAAATTTGATTTTTGTGGCACTGTTAAGAAATGCTGGGGTTAAAATGTCATTTGAATTTGATAAGAATGTAATGACAAAAAATAATGTATTTGTGGGAAAAGATTATTGTAATCAGGGACTCTTTGTACTTAATGTTTCTAAATTTATTTATGAAAATGTGTCTTCTTCTGCTTACTTGATTGACTCTATTGATATGTGGCATGCTAGATTAAGACATGTTATTGTCTCTTATATTAAGAAAATGTAAAATCTTGGATTAATTTCTAGAATTAGTAATACTAATTTAAATAAATATGAAATTTGTGCAGAATCTAAATTAATCAAGAAACCTTGTCATATTGTACAAAGAGAAATTGAATTGCTTAATTTAATCAATACTGATCTAGGAGATTTAAAACAAACAATGATTAGGGGTGGTAAAAAATATTATGTAACATTTATTGATGATTTTTTTAGGTACACTAAGGTGTATTTACGTAGAAATAAAGATGAGGCATTTGGCACATTCCTTTTATGTAAAGCTAAAGTAAAAAATTAATTAAATAAAAAGATTAAAAGAGTTAGGTTAGATAGAGGAGGTGATAAGAAGTGATGTGTTTAATTGCAATACTATTATAGAGACAAAGAATGTTAAATTATTTGAAAATATTTTTCCTTTGAAAATCGAAAACATTTCTCATGCACCTCAAAATAATTTTGAGAATTTATATGAGGATTTGAGAAGAAGTAAAAGACAAAGGAATGAGACTTCCTTTGGAGATGATTTTTGTACTTATCTTGTGGAAGATGAACCTTCATCTTATTCAAAGGCTGTTGAATCATGTGATGCAAAATTTTGGATGGAAGCAATTAAAATTGAAATTGATTTCTATTACAAAAAATAATACAAAAAATAATACATAGGCTTTGGTTGATTTACTACCAAGAGCCAAACCTATTGGTTGCAAATGAGTTTTTAAAATTACAACATAGTAATATTAAAATAATTATAAATCCAATAGTTACAAGAAAAGAAAACAAAATAATAATTCATTATTCATATTTATGCTAAGAAACCAAAAATTTTTGATATATATATATATATATATATATATATATATATATATATCATCAAGGTGAGTTTTTCAACCCTTTTAAAACTAAATTAGTAGTAATAATATAAGAACAATAATTTTTACAAAAATAAACCTCAAACATCCAAGGATAATTAATCCACTCACCTTGAGAAAATAAGCCACTTTAAGATCAACCAACTAGATGGAGAAACTTGAACTAATCTTAATAGATTTAAGGATTTTCACATATTGAACGTTCAATAACCTTGAAGGAATTTACAAGGAATGTATGAATAACAAATCAATCTTGACTCCTAAAAATCCAGTTATTAAGAGTAAGGAGTTGTGGAACACTAACCCTAAAAATAAGAACTTAGGGTGCTGCAAATCAAGAGAGGAATTATGAGTTTCCCTCAAAAGAAAGCTGCAACTTCCTTTCAATTTAAATGTTATGCTTGAATAGTGAAATTTTTTTACAAAAAGATGAGCTATTGAAATTTTTAGCTAGATAGAAAATGAAGGAACATGAGAAGAATTTAAATAGCTTTCCCTGACCAAAAAGAGTGTTACTAAACTAGAAATATGGCTTCCCCTTGTTCAACCAAATGACGCACGAATAGATTTGCAAAGAAGAAATGTTACTGCTGGAAGAAGATGAACAAAAACAAGACATCGAGCTTTCTAGAGGACATTGGCTAGAAAGTTGAGTGACATAATGGAAAAAAAATATCTTAAAAAGGGAAAGAACCATTTGGGCATGGCACTTCCAGCAAGTGCCACTTGGGTGGACCAAAATTTTTTTTCTAAAAGAATTACTAAAGCTCTTAAAATAAAGTAGATAACAATTTTGGGAAAGGTATAGATAAAAAATTGCATAAGTACCATTACAGAACTGAAAGCGAAAAGCTACGTCGGGGGAAGGAAAAGAAATGGCTCTGAAGAAAGAAATTGGGGTTCTTAATGCTTCTCCATGCCTAACGAGATGCGTCAACCTCGGGATGCTTTACTCTTAATGCCACAAGGTTCCTAGATAGAGCTTAATCTGAGTCTCGGTTAAGAATGGCGATGATCTACGTTTCACAGGGTGCACGATTCCATGGATAGTTTCATTCGACATCGTTATGGAAGACATAACTTACGATAATTGACTTTGATCATGCCACAAGGCATTTGATTAGGACATTGCACAATGATCCGAACACTATCACATCTCTTCAATACGGATACAGTAACGATCCTGGCGATCTCTTTTAGTACCTATTGGTACGTTAGGATCCGATTGGTCATGAACATCATAAGTTAGTACTCTTCACGAATCCCAGCATACCTCTGGTTAGGATGGGTAGGCCCACCACTTCACTTTCACTTAGGTCTGGGTCAAGTCAATGGAGGGACCATGTCAAGTTCCTAAAAAAAAAAAAAACTGTAAATAAGAGTTTTCTTTCATACAACTCGAATCATTCTTAAATGCCCCAAGAGGAATCATTTCCTTGTTTGTTGGGTTGGTTCATGCCCACACAAATGAGCACTAGTCATAACAGCGAGGAACTATGACCAATAGAGTTAGATACTTAGCTACATCCGCATGCATGAAGAATGTGGTTCCGGTTGAGGCTTTTTTTCCTTTATTAATAAAAGGGGCGCGTGACGTTCGCTAAGTCCATGCCTTCCGTACCACCACAGAACTAGTTATTCTTGGACGGATCCCACTCCTAAACATAAGGGATTGGGGAAGGTGGCTGGGTCTCTCATATCAAAAGGGATATAGAAAGAGAACCCGGCTACCTATTTCATTCAACGTTTTGCCTTCCCTATTTGACCAACTTTTAGAAAACAAGAAGGTGAGATGATATACTTTGATGAAGGAAAAAGCCTAGTCAGCCACCAACTCCGAGCAGGTCATATGACCTACCGGTCGACTTTCATCTTTTGAGGCTTCCTTTACCCACATCTCTATGTACCCACAGTACTTCCATATAGAGAAAGATAAGCTTACCATGTTCCATCAATAGCACTTAACCTATGACAATTTAGGTGGACCGTGCTCTACCCCGATGAACTTATGCTATTCTGACGTGCTCATAAGCCAAAGGTGAATTCGTTCACGGTCCTACGGACTAACACTATTCAAATGTGGGTGGCTTTCCCTACCTGGAACAGTCATGTTTGACTGAGCTTACACATATTCACTCACTTATGTTGTCTTCCCTTAGCTCACCTTAGCCCGAGCCTTTTACTCTTCTAACATAAGCTCCAAGGCTTCACACCAAGTTTTCACTTCCATAATATGCATGCTTAAGTAAAGTCATGCAGAATCGTTGTTTCCTGATGGGAACTCCCCCCATATTGATATCAATGTCTTTATATGGCACGACTTTTTAACATTACATCATTGAATCCTTAATCTTTTGCTTACTGTGCAATGACAGTTCCAATATCCACTAATCGTTGTTTCCAGATACGATTACCAATTGACATCTCTTTTAATTTGTCAATACGAGAAGCAAATTGATGTGTGAAGGAATTAATATCTCGACATAAGCCAAGAGGCAGATTCTGTGCAACTCCACTTGGCGTATGAAACTGACATGTATCTTGGCACTCGAGACTCTTTCATAGAATTCCAACAATTTCTCCCGCTCATTAAAAGTCCATAGGGACAGAGTTGATGCTCTCACTTCCATAGCATGAGTAGTTAAAGCAAGTGAATGATTTAAAAATTTAAGTTATTTCACAAAATAACACTTGTGTATATTGAGCTCGTAATGGTATCTCGCAATTTAAAAGTCTCGCTATGTCTGAAGAATGAGCGTGTTCTTGGGCCATCGTAGAAATATATATAGGGTCGACAATGGAATGAAGAACTCACCCTAGATATAGCTTTTTCGTACACGTTCATTGGCATCACATACACAAGTGTTCTCTGAACTATACAATAAGGCCATCCATAACACGACTCTCACACTTTAGTTACCTTAGCCACAGGCCATGCTATTCAATGATATTGGAAAAATAACATCATAATGTAACAACTAGTATTGAAAGTTGGTTGCCTTTTGAGGGAGGGAAAAGGTATCAATAGAAGCCCTGGTTCTCTTTTTGCGACCTTATCACTTTAAAAAAAGCCAAACCAATTTCTTTCTTAGTTATCAGGCTCCGCGCACCTTTGGTACTTTGCTTATAACTTTTTTAGGTTATGCAATAGAAGGGGGTTTTTCTCTGGATCCCCCCTGCTTGCAGAAATGAATTGATCAAAAAGGGGCTGGGATATATTTTCGAGCTGGGCTGGAGGTGAAGGGCATAAGAGAACATTGCCCTCCCAGTAAGGAAGAGGGGACAAAGGTGTTGTCATATATCTCAACTAGTTTCCCAAGGCATTGAAAATCTAGACTGGCTCAGGGAATCACTGGCGCCTTCAGCATCCTTCATTTTGCCATTCGAAGTACCACATTTGCCTTCCCTTTTTGCATCATACACAGGTAGCCTCCTTTTTAATCACTAAGAAAAAATCAAACTAAAGCTTCGTTTGTTATTTTTTGAGCCTCAGGGGAGTTTACTCAACCCATTCCCCAGTCTTTCGCATTGCTTAAGTAAGCGTGCGACTTCGTATGAGGACCTTCTTCCTTTCTGCCCGCTCTCCATTCACCCGGTTCTCAAAGCAAAGGAGGAAGGATGGGCAACATGTACCATAAGCCCTTTGTCCTACACATATATCCAGAAGCAAGTGTAGTTCACTGGTTCCACCGAATGCTCCTATCTCTCGGCAAAGATCATGTGAGTGTGTAGTTATGCTTCGGATGCTTCGCCATAGAATAGATCGACCCAATTCCCATTCTTTTTTGGTGCACTAGCTTTATATCTCAGACACACAAGGAAGGATGCAATGGGAAGAAAGTAGTTATAGCCTCTGTTCAGTCGATCATTCCATTGGCATCTTGCATTTATGCCTCCGTTTAACTGCCGCTCAAGGATGTAGTTGTAGATACATTAGTCTTAGCAGATCGTTGGCTCCATCTGTTATCTCCTTTTACGACATGTTGTTTTTCTCGCTATATTCCATATGTCACTTAGTCATATCTGCCTCGCTGCGGATTAGCACCTCCGAAAGAAACGAAGGACTTCATTCAGTGACTCTAGATCGCCCTCTGAACGCTCATAATAAGGTGAAGCTTGAAGATAAGTTTTGTACTTTATTAATTTCTCAGTCCCTCTAGTTTGGTGGGCACTGGCCGATCTTTCAACCAGATCCCTCTAAAATCTGTACGTGCGGGCCTCCTTGCATGCGGCTCATGACATTAAAGGTGGCTCAGCCCGGCACTCATTCGTAAATCCTGTAGTGAAATTAAGACTGCTCGACCTCGAAAGCTAATTTGCATGTAGGCAACACTGTCTGTCGTATCATTGACTCAATATATTTGTTTATTTGTAATGAATCATAACTTATCCATTATAAATTCTAAGTACCTATGAATTAAATTGAAAATATATCTATTAACTTGTTTCTTAATTCACTATAATTTCCTAACCAAAAAAATCACAATTTATTCAGCAATCATTTGAATGTTCCAATATCAATTCAAAACATAGTAACATACATTATACCAAAATACATGATGATAGAGCTATTAGCTAAGGAATTTAGGGTAAGCACTTAGGAGAATACAATACACCCAATGGGTTCCTAATTATAAATTTCTCATTTTATTTTTACTCTTGTACTAGTATAATTGGGTTGAATATCCATTCAAAATGGGAAAATTGTTCGACACCAAATTTTGATATAGTATTTTATATATATTAGAATTTTAAGCTGTATTAATAGCATTCGATATAATGACTGCACAGGTCCTGTTACTTCGTGGTTGTAGAATGACAAGACCCATATGATCGGGCCATATCATGAACGTTAATTGAAAGCAACAGGACCCCATACAGTAACTATACAAGATTCGAGTCCTATCGTGCATTTTTTATAAAAAAATTATTATATTATTCCCATAACATAATAACATTTTTATAATTAAATAAATTTTATGAGTGAATAATTATTTAAAAAAATACAAAATAAATAGTGAATTTCACCAAATAAAAGCTTAATATTTATGAATTACTGTATAAAAATTGAGTACTTCATTAATCATTAATAAATAAATTTTCTATTCAAAGATAAAACTGAAATGTATATCAAATATTAACAATAAATTATCTAATTTGAGAACAGATGAAGAACATTTTTATGTTGTATTCAAAATAAATAAATAAATGAAATACAATAGCCATTTAAATTATTAATAATGTAAGAAAATGCACCAAAATACTACAATTTCGTCAGTCTTGCACACAAGTTTGATTTTTCATGCTATCGTCTACCAAAAGAAATACAATAATAATTATAATAATAATTTTTTGAGTAAATTACTCTCCTCTCCTGAAAGAAATCTTAATTATATGACATTCTCCTCTATTATGAAAATATATACTTAACTTCCTTAAAAGTGAAAATAATACCACAACTTAATTTAATTTAGTTAAATTATTTATTTGTTTAAAATATTTCTTGAGAACCTTTAAATTTATTTATTATTGATTATAAAAATATTTTAAAAAGTATTCAATATGTTTTTGTTTCATGTTTTGCATCAATATTATTAAGATGGAATGAATACATGAATGGTTTGATTTTCATCATTTTTTATTTTTTATAAATGATATTTTAAACATATTATAAATGGTTTAGTTAAGATTAAATTCAAAATTAAGTTAGGTTGTAATATTTTTTTAACTTTTAATAAAGGTCTATATATATTTTTGTAATAAAAGAAAAAGTCATATAATTAAAGCATCGCTTAAGAAATGAGAAAATAATTTATTCTAATTTTTGTGTGCTTTTAAAACATATTTTTGAAAAGTATCAAAAATAATTTTTAAAATTTCAGTAATATATTAAATACCTAAAAGATCTATTTTGTAAATGATGAGATATCAGACACAGTTATATATGTATAAAAAATCTTATAATGCATGGTAAATTTTAAAAAGAAAAAATGAATAATATATTATTAGTGTGTCAATGTATCTTTTTATATGATTATTAAATTTTTAAATGAAAATTAAGAATAAACCAATTTATAATTATTTATATTCTATGTATATAACTTTTGATTTTAAAATAAAATTAAAAAATATAGTAAAAAGATTAAATAATTACTTATTTTTTTTATTTACAAAAGAGATCAATTAAAGACTAAGCTATGTATAATAATATAAATTATTAATGACAACATTAACTGTTTAATTTTTTACAAATAAATAAATTATCTAGCAACCATATAAATTTATAAATAATAAATTATATTCTTTCATTTTTTATTCACATATCTTACTTTATAAAATGCAACATAGAATTTACAGGAACCAAATGGCACATTGGCAATACATGAAGTTATGAACCGTTCTTAGAAAGAAAAAGGAAGAGACGAAAAAAATAAAAAGCTGATGAGGGTAAAACTGCCGTAACCGAACGTACGCCCTTTTCCCCTGAGATTCCAATCACAACCCATTTCTTCTATTCTTCCCTCAAAAACCCATCCAAAATCTTTCTTTTGCTCAGCGCCAGAGCTCCCCAACAATTTGTTTTCTTGTCAAAAGGAATTATGATTGAATTTGAAAACCATGTATTTGCGTAGTTTACTACTATTATTTACTGTGTAAATTTGGGAATAAATTTCCATTTTATTTGTGTGTATTAATGAATTAAATTTACTCTGAAATTATTGAAAATAAATCATGTAATGATGCGATTGTGTTGGTTGCCTCGCGCCCTTTTGAGGGAAGTGCAACGAAGCATTGTCTTCTGCCTCAAGAGTCGTCTTCTTCCTCAAGCGTCATCTTCTTCCATATCCTGATACTTTGCCTTATATATATATCTTCTGCGGCTTCCATCACCGCTCAAGTCCGTTGGGCTTCCTCTTCGATTGGGCAGCCTCTACGTCTTCTCCTCTTCAAGTGGCTTATCAGTTTTCTCCAAAACGTTGTGGTCTTGTGGTTTCTTCTCTCTTCTTATTTTATTTTATTATTTTTGAACTGAAAACCGTCTTTATATTGGATGGTTTGGCGTTTTGATGATCCCTACCTTATTGACCGCAACTTCTGTATTTATTATCGCTTTCGTTGCTGCCCCTCCAGTAGATATTGATGTTCGTGAGCCTGTTTCTGGATCTCTACCTTATGGAAATAATATTATTTCTGGTGCCATCTCTTTAATGATTTCTCATCTTATTATGTTACGGGAAATAGACGATGTGGACATGTTATATAATTAATGACAAGAAAGAATATACTCTTCATTTTGGTTTTTTTTTTTGCTTTCTTTTCTTGCACTCCAAGTTTGTCTTTAAATAAGTCCACAACTTTTGACCCTCCTGAATTGTTAGTGTGCTTGCAACTGAGGTACTGGTATTTGGGAGCAAAAGTTGTTGAATTTATGTGGGGTTTGATGCAGGTTTACTTATAATCGTCGGCATCATAGAGCTTCAACCTAAAATTCTGATAAATGTCTGATATGGGTCATCACTGTCACCTTCTTGTTTTTTTCCTATTATCTTTCTTCTTAAGATGCGAGTCATGGGGTTGGTTCTCATCCTCTAATAAAGAGACTCCCTCTCCCTCTAGTGAGAGCTCTTATGGCGCTTTCAGAGGTTCTGTTACTGAATTCTCAGTTGAGGGCCTTAATGACCCCAAAGGAATGAAGTTGGTGGAGAATGCTAAAAGGAAACTGGTTGGCTCAAACTCGTGTTGGCAAAATGCTTATCAACATCTCTTTGCTGGGTGTTCAGAGATTTTGGCTGTTGATGAGAAAAGGTCTAGACTCGCTTGGCATCTTAGTGATTGCTTTCAGAGGGACTCTGGCAGACCTCCATTCCCCCATTGTGACCCAAAATCTACTATGGCTAAATGCCTAAAAAACTTAGATGACCTTGCCCATAAGGTCTACCTCGAATTCTACCTCGAAACCAACTCCATCTGCCATCAGTTACAGTTAAGTGCAATTTCTTCCACTGAATTTCAGTTCAATTCTAATTTTTTTCCCTATTTTCTATATGTGTTCATCTACTGCCTATGAAAATTAACCACAACTTTTTGTGATATTGCAGGGCTCACACATTTAAGCGCGAAACAGAGAGACTTGTGACAGAACTGAAAAGTTCAGCCCAGTATGTGGAGGACAAATTGGAAAGCATAGATGAGAAATCAGAACATCTATTGCAAGGCTCAAAACAAATTTCTGATTCTCTGAATTTAATTGATATTCGTACACAACAAGTTGTTGAAACTACTAAGAATGTGGAAGATCATATAGATGTTGTTTCAAGGCATTCAGAAAGTATTTATGAGCAAACCAAGAAAATTGCAGCTTCACAATCACAGCTGGAAGAAGGACAAGATGATATGAAGAGGAATTTGGAGGATGGAATGGCAATACTCAAGGACTCTTACAATTATTTGGGCCAAGAAATAGAAAAGTTGAGGGATGAAGCTATTGAGATTGAGAAGGAAGTAATTAGAGTCGGAGACACTATGTCATCAGAGATGCAAAGCCTGCAAAGCAAAGCTCAAGATATTGAAAATATAGCTGGGATTTCCTTAGATAAGCAACAACTACTTCTAGAAGGACAATCCACAGCACTCAAGGGTCTAAGTTCATTATCTGAGTTTCAATCAAAAGCACTAGAGGAGAGCAGGTAGATAATTTAACTTATAAATTTCGAATTCAGGAATATTTGGGAAAATGTATTGAGTTCACTATACTACAGGAAAACCTTAGAACATTTTGCTGAATATGGGCATAGACAACAAGAAGAGCTTCTTCAACGACAGAATCAAATTGAGGGACTTCATGATCGTTTAATGGAAAATTCAAAATCAATATTGGCTGCTCAGGTTACAACTTTGGACTATAGTTTTTGGATAGTGTTACCTCATATCAGCGTTCTTAATGATTTCCTAATCTGAAATCTCCATTTTTATATTACAGGAATCTTTTGAATCAAAGCAGGCTAGCATGTTTGTTGCTTTAGACAAGCTTTTCGCTTTGCACAATGCAATGTTGCTTGAATCACGAATGATCAAAGCTTTCTTCATTTATTCCATATCAACCTTTGTCATCTATATGTTGACCAGTACAAAGCAAACATATAATGTTAGGCCATGGCTATATATTGGTATGTATTCCAGTCATAGTCATTCTTTGTCTCTATGCTTTCAGTCAAAATCTTCCAAGTATCAATGGCTTAATGTCATTAATTGTTCACAGGTCTTTGTGCTACTTTCCTAATGGAAGTATCCATTGTTCGTTTCACTAATGATAATATTGAGCAACAAACATGGATGACAAATATGGTGAGATCAGTGTTCATGCTAGTTGCTTCAGTTCAACTTCTATACGCCATTTGCACGTACAGGAACTATGAAATGTTGAACCATCAGATGCTGCTAACTCTAATTGACAAGGTTAACAGCATGCAACAACACAAGGAGTTGTCGTGGGACATGGATGGTGATGTGAATTGGTCTCAATGGATAGATACCGATGTACCTGATGACGTAAACTGTCTTGATGATCCCGACTATATGCTTCCAGAAGAAGTTGAAGAGAATTCAATCACAGCCACCTCTGCAACTAGAAGAAAATATAATTTGCGCCAGCGCAACCATTATCGTTGATAAGAACTTTGGCTCATTAATGTATTCCATTTATTTCTTTCATGATTCTAGATTATCTTATCTATTAGGGTGAGTGAGATGTTTTTTTTTTTGGGCCATATAATTAAAATTAGCAGTTTTACTGAAGACTTCACAAAAGCATAGACTTCTAAACTGTGGATGCACACTTTCTATTAGATCCTCTTCATTAATTTCAGAATTGAAAATTACACTAAAGCAGGCAGCAGAATATGTTAGTTCTTCTGTTGAATATTCTACACTATAAACAAGGGCAAAAAATTCAGCACAATACAATGTTTTGGTAGTGTAAAAATGAGTGGGTTTTTGGAAGAAATGTGGGGTTCACATAATATATATATATATATTAGTTAAGAGGACTAACACTGCCCCCATAACACTGTAGTGCTACGAAAGTACTGAATTTTTGCCCCTAAATAAGAGAGAGAGAGAATAAAAGAAAACATATTTAACAGAGAAAACAAAAAGTTCCAACTATGTGAAAATTAACAAAATACATTACTCTTTTAAGTTGGATAAAACAAAATGAGGGCCCATTAATTCTTTCGGGTAGAACAAACCACATAAGATTCTTCATCTGTTGCAAATGATCCAAGCTCCTAGTGGATGGTAAAAATTATAATTAATAAAATAAACAATTTAAAATTTTTTAAATGAAAATTAATAATTATCATTTGGTAATTAAAGAATCAACCACTTTATAATTATCTATATTTTATGTATATAGAATAATAACTTTTATTTTAAAACACAATTAAAAAAGATAGTGAAAATTTATAAATAATTACTTATTATTTTTTTATTTACAAAAGAGATCAAATAAGACTAAGCTATGTATAATAATATAAATTATTAATGACAACATTAACTGTTTAATTTTTTTACAAATAAATAATCTAGTAACTATATATTCTTTCATTTTTTATTAACAAATATTTACTTTATAAAATACAACATAGAATTTATAGAAACCAAATGGCAAATTGGCAATACATGAAGCTGGGAACCATTCTTACACAGAAAGGAAGAGACGACAAAAATTAAAAAGCTGATGAGGGTAACTGCCGTAACCGAACGTACGCCCTGTTCCCCCGAGATTCCAATCACAGCCCCTTTTTCTATTCTTCCCTCTAAAACCCATCCAAAATCTTCCCTTAGACCTTCTTCCTTCTTTTACCCAGCGCCAGAGCTTCCCAACCATGGCGTCCACTACTAGACTTAGAGATGGCTCACCCCCACCACCGCCACCATCACGTCGACGCCCATTACCGCCGCCTCCGACGCCGCCGCCTTCACCTCCCCGACCTCAACCAGTAAACACAACAGATTACCCGCGTAGACCTGGGAAAGAGCCAGTTGAACCAAGTAGTCCAAGACCCAGGATAAGGAGCCTGGGCGTTCAAGATGATCAAGAACTCAGTATAACTGATAATCCGGATTTCCGACGTCTGGCCAAAGAGCTCTTCGATTCTAATGACCTCGAGCACCTGCAAACTCTAGTCAAAGACTTCGCTGAATCCTCCGATCAGAACTCACAAGCCAAGGCATTCTTGAATTTCTGTGCCCGTCAATACCCAAATGCTTTCTCACTCATGCTCTCCCACCTTCTCAATTCGCCTCTTCCACCCAATATCCGAATCCAGACTGTTGCCCTTCTCCACAAAATCCTAAATAAGATCCACGCCAAGGATATGTTAAGAATTCATCGCCTCATACTCCTCAGACTCAAAACCCTGCTTCTCCAGTCTCTTCAAATAGAGGATTCATTACTTAGTATCGTTGATTTATCTGAAACAGTCTCCAATGTTGCTTCTAGGGTGTATAAAATTCCAATGGGGGGTTGGGAAGAACTTCTTGAATATCTTATTGTTTGCATTTATATGGACTCCGAATCGAGGCAAGAAATGGGACTCAAGATGTTTTTGGGTTTGCCAGATAAAAGCGAGAAATGTCCTCATTACACCCAATTTTGGGAGAGCAGGTATCAATCACTTCACAGGAGAATCTTCCAGGTATATGACTCGCCCAGTCAGAACATCAAGGCCTTGGCATTTGATGCCTCAGCTAGTCTGGTGCGCATACTGAAAGGTTTTGTGAATTACGAAGAAATTGATGACCTATTACTAAGAATGATGGAGTTCCTGAATACATTTCACATAGGCGGGCAAACAGATATCGTGCTAAAAAGATTCAAGGTTTTGGCTGACCTGGCTCCAGAGCATGGTAGTTTCTTTTTGAGGCACTTGGATCTTGTGTTTCAAACCGTACTTCAAATTGCTGAGACTGCAGATGTGAGCAATGATCTGAAGTGTGCGGCGATTCAAGTTTTTAAGGGGCTTGATGAAGGGGCCATGGACCAAATGTCAGCTTTGATGATGAGCCTGTCTAGAGAGGATATCCGCAGGGTTATCACATTTTCTCTTCAGATGCTGTTGTACGTTGAAGATACTTCTGCTTGGTATGACGTGAACTCCACAAGGAATGAACTTGCGGGGAAATCAGAGAGTTACCGCCTAGGAGCGTACTTAATAGATCGGGTCTGTTTTGAAGGAAATGACGAACTAGTCCTTCCCCTGGGAATTGAGATGATAACAACATATTTGCTTGCTGAGGATTGGCAGCCACGTCATGCAGCAATGGTTATCTTTGGTGCAATTGGAGAGGGATGCAGATTGGTAATATGGTTTTTCCAATTCGATCAATATTATTTTTTCCAGTTTTAACTTCGAAGTATGTGGATGAGAAAGATTAATATCTCAGAAAGCAGAAATAATAATTAATCTTGATAGCAATCTCCCAGTCCCCCTCCAAATTTTAACTCTAAAATCTTCAAAATGATACATTAATCATTTTCTTAGGAAGCATTTTCAGTATTTGGACTAGCATTTTCTTAGGTATACCATGATTCATGATTAACTCATGTCTGTTCTGTTGCCGGTTATTCACCACTTTTTTTTCCAGTAGAAGTCTCTAGCATTTGTATTTTGGTTTCTCTTCCATAATTTGCCTAAATGTTAATGAAAATTATTTTTGAATCATTCCATACGAACTTTCTGTTCATTATCATTTTTCTTCAATAGCATTTAAATCTAATACAATATTTGAGTGAGATCAGCTACTCAATTTATTAATTATTGGTTTGTTATTTGTAATTCCTTCATCAGAACAGTCTAATGCAATATGTGTTAATATGTTCCTGGGCTGGAAGATTATGCATATGCATCTATTTGCATTAGACAGTGCTTTGTCATGAGAACAAGTTTATTCGCTTGATAACGCCATATTGCCACAAATTATTGGCTTTATCTGTGTCTTGTCATTTGCTAAGTTAATAATCTACTAGAAAGAAGACTGACCTCCCACTTAAAGAGAAGCTGCTTCCATAGCTTTCCTAATTACATGCTATCGCTTCACGTTAGTTGTAAATCCAACGAACATGCTGATACTTAGGGAGTTAGTGCCTTATTAGAAAGTTAATTATATGGTTTGAATATGTTCTGTTAGGTAGCTAATACTTCATAATTTCTTTGTGTACTGTTGTTTGTATCTCAACACTCTGAAAACACTTGGCTAATTACAGGAATATTTTTTACTTCTTGATGTAAATTCGTAAAAGATGCAGTTGTTCTTGGTGATGATGGTCTTCCATAGGAACTTCAATGGCCAAGTAGAGAATATATAATAAGCAAGATATATGATTAACCATTTCCTCTGTTTTTCTCTCTTAAAGTCTCACTAGCTCTCCCTATTCCTATTTGCTTGTCCTTTTACATTCTCTCTGGCTGCCACAGGAAATGAATCGTTACTCTCAGCATGCTAAAAAAATGCTCTCTATGTCACTGAATGATCCCCACCCTCGTGTACGGTGGGCTGCTATAGATGCAATTAAGTGTATCAGTGAAGACCCTCTACAGGAGGAACCAACTGCGCATGCCCAATATCTTAATCAGTTCCTACCTGAACTAGTTACCACCATTAACAGTTCTCATTATCCCCGTTTGCAGGTATAAACAGACTTCTGTTAAAGTTTTGCCATTGTGAACGCGAAGTTGCTTGTTCACTGTTACTCATTTGTCATTATCAGGTCCATTTTTTCAAGTGAATTATATCTGCTAAAACTGCAGTTAACTTGCTTTATGTCAAAATTATTTATGGCTAATTCTGTCTTCTCTTGTCAATACTTGGGTGGTGCGTGTGTGTACAATCACCAGTCAGTCCATAAAGTTTCACCCACTTATAGTATTCCCTAATCCAAAACAGTCTGCTTTTTGCATGATTTTAGTTGATTGACTCTTACATTGTATATAGTTATGGGTTAAGGTCCTCTTGTCATGTCTAAGAGAAATAGACACAAATTATAAAATCTATTGCTTAATTAATGGTCTAACTTAATGATGGAATCATTAGTAGTTCATTACCAACAATTATCATTTAAAGAGACTAGGACCCCAGTATAGTTTCAGGGGAGATCTATACCCACTCATCTCATTTTTTACCATGTTCTATACACTTGATTTCTCTTTTAAATCTCACCTTCCTAAATACTTCTTATTATTCATATTTGAGTCTGTACATTTTATCCTAATTTGTAGGCACATTATTTATCTTACGAATTCATTTAAATGAACTTTACTCCTGCACGTGGGAAAGCATCAGTTAATTCAATCGTTTGACAGTCCATTTGCCTACACATGATAGTTCTTCGTATAATTCCTTTTTTCCCGCAGGCACATGCTGCTATAGCAATTAGATGTTTGCTTAAAAATTGTGGCGATAAGGATGTAATAAATTTCTGGGAAGGCATGATGACAGAATTGCTAGAACTTCTCAAGGTATATGGCTCAATAGTAATTGAATCACTTGCATATGAATATACTATTAGTATGATTTTCTGTGTCTGTTTATGAAACTTCACCCCCATCAAGTAAATATACATATTTTTCTATAGTTTTTAACAGAAAGCTGAATATTTTATGTGAACTTCCAGAATGACAAGCAGAAGTTGCAGGAAGTAGCTGCGGAAACTCTGAAAACAGCTGCAACTTCATTTCCGGTATATCTTGATATCAGAAATCAAATGCATTTATGTATTTACCAATAAAATTAATGCGTATTCGTTCCGCGCAGGCCTACTTTCATAAGTACTATGATGAAACAATGAGCTCACTGAAAGCCATTGTGTTTCATTATTCCAATCGAACTAAATTATTGCTCCGTGCGAGAACTATAGAATGCATGAGTACTATTGTCTCGGTTATTGAACAGAAGGGTCGAGAAAGTGATGTTAATCAGGTGAGAATTTTCACCATATATCTTCAAGGTAATCACTTGTAAAAAAAAAAAAAATTAAAGAATAAATAACAAAATGTAAAACAAATATAATAAATTAATAGTATGATATAAATTTGATAAATTATAAAATTATAATTATAATGTAAAAATAATATACTGAGTAGTAAAATAAAAATAATATAATAATAAACAAATAATTAAGAAAATATGAAAAATGAAATAAAAAAGATATAATACATCAAATATTAATATAATAAATTAATAAATAAACTATAATACAATAATAAAATAATACTATAATAAAAAAATTAAAAATACAGTATAGTAATATAAAAATAAACATATTATAGTAATTATTAATTTTTTTTAAAATAATTACAGATATTAAATTTTACAAAATTGTTGTCTAAGATTTTTAAAAATATTGTAATTAAATTAAGTACAGGAGTATAATGTTTTTGGGAATGTCATAAACTATTCTTAAAAATATTTCTGGTAAACTAAATAATTTTGGTAACATTCTTAAAATTCATTTTAATCTGTTCACGTAACAAACACCTACTAAAAAGTTGTTTTCTTTCCTCCCTTCATACAAGAACCTACTAAAAACCATATACCTTAATTAATTAATTTTCTTCTCTTTATTATGATGGACAATTTTGGTTCAGCGAATAAAGTCAATGTTAAAATTATGATTTGAGGAGAACAATTGTACATATTATTTGGAAATTGTACAAGAATTGTCTTTGAGCCCTGCAGGTGGAACTGCTATCTTTTTTCAATCATAATTTTCATTCGAATTAATCAGTTAAATTTTGTGTGTCGATTTTGATGCTAATATGACTTGTAACGCTTTGAAGGCTATGGTAGCTCTATTTTCCCTTCGAGCAAATGTGCTGAAGACAGATCATGCAATAAAAATTCACATGTTGAAGGTATATTTATGCTTGCTCGAAATTAGTAGACCACTTATGACTTATGTCCCCCGCCTCTTTTAATAATATTATTTATCCATTTCTTTTTTTATTCTTTTATTATATCTTTATTTTTAATTTATTTATATATATATATTATTTATTATTATTATTATTTTATAATATATTCATAATTAAAAATAAAGATATAAGAAAAATATTAAAAAAATAATATATAAAATGGGGCAAACCTAAACTATTTTCATTTAAAGTACTAAAAAAATACACTAAACAATTTTTGTTAGGGTTAAATTATTATATTTTTATTTATATATAACTAATATTACATTATATATAATAAAAATTAAATTATATTAAAAAAAATTAGGGAGCTATATGTAAGAAGAGAGATTGGATCTGGCCATATCTTAAAATAGGACATGACCGGATGTCCTTAAAATCAGGAACGTTCATTTTTTAATAGACGGTCTGAATTAAATTTTAAAAAAAATATGTTTTTTGAAATTTTTTTAAAAAACATATAAAATCATAGTCGACCACGATTGAACAGGTCCATGACCGCTTCTTTGTACAAATAACACATCTCTAAGGCGCCCAAGTTAGAATTATTCTTTTTACTCACAAGATTTGATTAACACTAAATTTATAATAAAATAACATTCTTTAAAATAGACTAATTTTAAAATTAGTTATTTTGTTATAAAAATAATATTTAGAAAAATAAACTTAACAAGAAAGAAAAAAGTAAAGCAGTCCTTTTTGACCAACACATAATAATTTGAATAAATTGATACTTTAGTATTTTAAAGATATTTTTTAAAAAAATATATTTTAAAATATCAAAATATTAATTTACCGTAATAATTTTTTCTTTTCTTTTCCTTTATGCTAGTTTAATGATTTCTTTCTTCCTTACATGAAGTAAACACTTGCAGGCATTGTCTCAACTCTGCAAACTACCGACGCTGATTATTGGCAACTACTTTGATAGATTCATGCCTATGCTGCTTCAATCTGCTAAGCTTGATACTAACCTAATGGCGACCAGCAGTAATAGGTTTGCCTACAGGATCAAATCCTGTCCATTAGCTTCACTAACTAATAGATTTCATGAAGCACCGAATATACAGTAAATTTTCTTATGTGCCTAAGCTGCAACCCTGTAGTCACTAGTGTCTATCTTAAATTTTTGGAAAGAATTTAAGAGAAGGAAAGTTTGAAGTTTGAATGGATCAGAATCCAGGGAACTGAAATTGAGATTAGCATGCGAAAACTTTCTAAGCATTATATGCTAGAGGAGTCTACTTACTTTAGTAGTTACAATTCTCAGAAGAAAAGGACAACGTGGAAGTGAGATCTCTGTACGTAGTTAATGTTGGAAGGTTAAGTTTTTTATTAAATACACAATTTTGTTCCTAAAAAATATCACTAATTAATCACTGTTTTGTCCTTGAAAGAAAATAACGTAATGTTGAGTCCTTAATTTTTTTATTAGAATTTAATTTAGTCATTTTGTTGACTCATAAAAGGACTAAGTTGACTCCAAACTTTTGTTTGGGAACCAAGTTATGATGAGTGATATTTTTCAGGGACAAATAGTGAGTTTATTCTAAATTTTTTCTCTGGTAATTTAAAATTTAGACGCATTAGGAAATATGATTTGCTTTAGATTGCATCATTACATGTGGTTGACAGAGAATACAAAAGTTTTAATAAAAATCATGGAACCTCAGGAATGCAGTTTAGAAGGTGAAGAGAGAGATCATAGTAACAGAGGATTGTGAACTGACAAGAAGAGTGATCCTAAGTCCTAAGTCCTAACAACGGATATTTATTTTACCCATTTTATTAGAGCTTCCTTGTTATTGACTTATGAATGTTCTGCAGTTATGCTAACAAGACTGACTATATTTTGCTCAAAGCTGAGAGAGCTTCGGCTTGTGGTATACTGTCATACTGTGCCGGTCGGTTCAGGGAAAGATTTGTAGGTTGGGCTGCCAAGGTTGGTTTGATGCCTATAATTTTGATTTGCTTTGAGGCTTTTCCTGTGACTGACCAATGCTTCAAATGGTTAGGTCGCTTTCATTTTTAGACGACTGATTTGTTGTTGTTCTGACACTGAAACTCAAAGGGCATCGGTGTCAGGTAATTGTATTATTAAAATATTGAGTTGTATTTCCAATAAGATCTTGACATTGGTGTATATATTTTGTTTGATCAAATTATTCACTTTATGTTTGTAGCTCTTCCAAACCTTTTGCGCTCGGTCCAAAATCCACAAGGATCTCGAAAGTTGATGGTTGTCCACATTGTAAAATATCTGGTTGAAGCATTACACAAGGTCTTTGGTTATGGTTTTTAGATATTATCACTTCATGCATTGATCTATTTCAACTCAGTGTGGAATCATGAAGCACAAATTCTTTTATTAAAGTACTTTGTGGTTCAAATTACTACTGATATGCAGGAAAAAGACGAAGAAATGCGTATAACAATGTTAGAATCCCTCAATGGATGCATTCAGGTTTGTCAGAACCTCCATTGAAGCAAAAGCTCCTTAAGGATACTGTTGCTTTTATTAACAATCATCTACAATTGAATTAACTTTTGGGAGGATGACGATTAAGGAATTCTTGACAAATATTTTACTAGCTTAGGAACAATTAGCGAGCCAAGTAGTTAATTTAAGTGATATACGGTTAAGCCATTAACCCGTTTGAACATTGATAACCATTCGTCTGGTTCCTAAGCTGGGAATATTTTTGCCAAGAATTCCTAAATTGTAATCCTCCCTAACTTTTATTGCCACTGATCTAAAAGTATACTGCAGAATAGATCTTGATGTGAGATCATAAATATATATTTAGCTCATATTCTTCTATTGCGAACAACACAATGTCCTTATGCAGATCTCTGGGTCAGTTTTCACTGATGACCTAATCAAGCAGATTGCTGAGGAGATAAATCATATACTAAGTCAGCAGTCACTTAAGAAATTAGAAATGGAAGGAGAAGAAGCAGAGATTTTTGAAGAAGGATTTGAAATGGATCAAGACGAAGAAATAATTCAAGTCTGTTTCGAATTCTTTTTCACTCCTTTTGATCTTTGAATATTAAACATATTGTTTTCTGTATAGCTCTTCAAATTAGGGGCTTGATTTCCCTTAATGTTTATAAAGTGAGAACAATAACTCATTTTTTGTCCTGTTACAGAGTGCAAATTGCCTACTAACAATGATCAATGCATTCAAGGATGGGTTCTTGCCTTATGTTGAGGAAACTGTGCCAAATGTTGCACTGCTGTGGGTTAGTATATTCTTCTCTGCTATCTAGCTGTTCTTCCATTTACGCATAAAGGTGCTTCTTTGTTACATTGTTGCTCAAACATGCAGATTCTATCAGGATCATGTTATAAACACTTTTCCCCTTTGTGATTTTGTTGTAATTGTAAATCTGAATGTTTTAAGCACATTCTGAGTTCTTCTCCAAGTAGTTCTCATGATTCTTTATGAATTCTTTTAGAATTGTTATACATATCTTGCTTTCTTATGTGACATATTTTATGATCTATCATTGTCTGCAAGACAAAAGCAAGTAGAAAAAATATGGAAGCTGACACCAGCTTGCTTCATGCTGTGCATTTAAGGCTTATGACGTCGTGCATGTACACTTCACAAGCATCGGAATGATTAAGAGCTTAACTGTTATATATAATAGTATATGTGAATGTAGATACTTAATTAAAATAATGTAAACTGGAAGAATATAAACCAAAAGCACAGACATACATACACATACACATGCACGCGCGGGCACACAGCCACTGCCGCAAAGAAGCCCTTGAAACTAATGACATTGGCTTATTCGAATGTCGACTAGTTATGAGGTAGGAAATATCAAAATTCAAATTTAAAGGTATATATTTTATATAAGTAGTTAATTTTGTGTTACCTGTTCAAAGTAATCTTAAGAGATCAGGAAGTTATCTTCTCGTAAAGTTAATTATTGCTTCTACCCAATCTTTGCAGGGTGCTGTCTTCCCAAGTACAGTGAAAGAAGTTGCCATCTCCATTTTTACCTTGCTTGTGAATCAATGCCCAGATAAAATGCAAATGTAATTACAATTTTAATAACTTGTTCTGTCTGAAATTATGATCATAGATAGCCTTTAGTATTTATGAGTCATCCCTCAAATGTTATGGTCAGGTATTATTCCAATTTTACTTCAGTCCTCTTGGACGCTTGTCGGAATGAATGTCCTCATCTTCAACGGGTATTTCCGCAAATGTGCCAGTTCTGTTTCTTTACTCACTTGTATGCTAAGCTTTTCAAAATTTTTGTGTAATGAAACTTCCAGGAAGCTGCTCGTGGGATTGGTTCCTGTGCTTTGTCTAACGGACGTATATATATTGATGCCAATGGTAGCCTCCTTACGCTCTTTACAGAAGGGAAATTATACCTTGAGTCTACATGTCTTTATTGAATATGAATAGTCATGCTTTTTATGCAGTGGCTATCAACAGTCTACATTTTGTGATAGAACAAGGAAATGAATCGGACAGGGCAGAGACATACGATGTTGCAGTTTCAGCTCTGGGGAAAATATGTGAGTTTTGTCGAGATAGTATTAACGGCCCTGATCAGGTAATATTGTTTACTTATTTCATTTTTTGTTTTTCTTGCTTTTTCCAAATACCAGTATTGCATAGGTGGTCAAATGGTTGCTATTTCTTGCATGCTTTGCTTGTTAACTTATGATTGATGACGTCTTGTTTTAAACCACACAAAGCAGCTTCTTTATATTGGTGCTAGGTTGCAGGGCTATATCGTCGAATTTCTGAAAGATTGCTATATATATGTGCACAAAGAGCTCAACGCATGAAAGTTTTTGTATATAATTTTCAATTTAGATTTACTTTAAATGGGGAAAAAAGGAACTTACACTTTATCAATAAAATATGCTTTATAGGTTTAAAATACAAAAGAAACCTTTTACCAATAATATTCAGACCATGAGGAAAAACTCAAATAAAGCAATTACAGAAGCAGAAGAATTGTCATTTTAGGTAGTTAGACTTCCGAGGACTTGCTCATCATTGTTCAATCTCCTAGCGGCATAACTCAAAAAAAAAAAAAAGTATGTTGGACATACTCTCATTTTATAATGAAGCTAGTTATGTACAATCAATTTTATTGCAAAATAGGTAAAGCAGGTTCAACAAATATTACTCTGCAAGCAAAATCTAAAGTTAACATGGAGAAACTCACATTTCGAAGATTCTTTTAGTAATGTTCTCTTGTTGATAAATCACGATTCATCATGTATAAATTATTCAGTATATAGGTTATACCCACCTTAATCTCTTACGGCTAAAAACGCAGCTTTTATTCCGTCATTTAATTAAAGGAAGGGCAAACAATGAGAGCGGATTGAAGGTGGAAGAATCACTGTTGGGATTATTGTCAGACTTGAGTTCAAAGATTCAAGTCAGTAACTGATACATGACCTTGGATATGAAAAAAACAAATTACTTATTTAAAGTGAAGTAAAAATAAAAAAGAAATAAAAGTAAGTAAAATATCATAATACTTTTTTATCCACATACTAGAGGGTATATGGGTGTCCTCTTTATCAGACTAGGAGCACTAAAGAGGTTTCCACTCTCCAGACAATAATCTGCTGCCTTCTAAGCTGATGCAAATATTATTCATTCACGCTTGGATTGGCACTCCAAAGCAGGAGCAGGACATTGGTTCTGTAAGTTCCTTTTATTGTAAATTTACATGTAAAATATTTTTAGGCTCAAAATTATATTTCTGCACAATTATGAACAAGTATTAAATGACATGATTTATATCTAATCTCTCATGAGAATGTATCTCAAACCGTGTGTTACATACACTATGACTCACAGCAAACAAGAAAAAGATACATTAGTTACTTTTATTTATAATATAATTAAAGTTAGTTGTACTTATGACAGTAGTGCTTTATATTTACAATTTATAATTTTATAACAGAATTTACAAATTAAAGGTGACGTAAATTGTCAAACCTTTATGACCACTTTAATTTACAGCTTTTGTTTTTTATGTTCTGCTTGATAATGTCTTCCATCTTTCAAGATAATTTCTTTCAACTATGGCCATTGGATCCTCTCTGTTTGTCAGCATCCTTGTTAATAGTCGATTTGCAATGTCTACTGCTTTGCCACCACTTTTAGTCCTATGCCATACGCTATCTTAATTATAATTCTGTTAAGCAGGTGGTTCCAACCTGGTTAAACTTATTGCCACTAAGGAATAATATCAGGGAAGCCAGATATGCACATGATCAACTTTGTAGAATGTTAGAAAGGTGTTGGAATTTGGAACTTTTCTCTATTTCCTTCTTGATTTCAGCATCCATGCTGTGGTAGCAAAAGTTGTAAATAATCATCTTCTATTTCGTTTTCAGGTTAGATAAGGACCTTTTGGGGCCTAATGAGGGAAATCTTCCTAAGATTCGTTCAATCTTAAGAGAGGTAATGATTTCAAGTAAAACTTTCTTTAATTTCTCTCTGCTTCTGATATTGATTCATGTTGGTAAAATTTGTCTTGCAGATTTTAGATAAAAGTGACTATCTTGCAACTGAGGAAACTACTATGCAGATCATTTTTCTGCTGACCATGCATGGGGGTATGCCATGATTGCTTGCAATTTATTGAGCATACTACTATACATGGGGGCGGGTGAGTCTGGTTTTGAATTGTACAGGGGACAATAAGAAGGGGAGAATCTGATCTTCCAATGTGTAAAGATACAACACAACAGTCATACAAACAAATAATACCACCGTTGTCATTGGTTATTCGGTCCAGAAATTATCTTGTAAGCGGGAAGTTGCCATAATCACTCAAAATGCGACCAAGTTTATGAATTTAGATAAGATGAGATCAAATTTTCAAGTCTTCAAATGATTACCAAAGTAAATATTGTAACTTTGAATTGACTAGAATCCAATGGCTAGAAAGGGAGGACAGCTGTGAAAAATTAGTCTCCACGAAACGAGATCATGGTCGTCCACGTGGATCTTCACCTGCCGACGTGTTCCATACTCATTGACGTGTCGCTGTACTGACATAAACAAACAACCATCCATATTAAAATACGGGACCCACCCCGGTCTATTTTTATTTTCTTACTCTCAAAATCCTCAAATAGAAAAGGATTTCATCCTCACCCTCACAACCACCTCGAACTGAAAATGGCGGAGAAGCCGAACGGAGGGTACGTGGAGGTCGCCGGAGAAGACGAAGACGAGAGCTTCAAGAGGAGAAGTGGTGGCACCCACCGGAGGGAGAAGAAGAGGGAGACCTTGTACGAGGTTCTTCACCGTCTGATTGCCTCCGTTGTTTTCCCTGAACCGGGTAACACTGCACCCCTGCTGCACCGGATCAAGATCTCCATCTCTCACAACGCTCCTCTCATCCCCGAAGCTTCTAAAAACACTGGTCGCGATGTTCTTCTCTGGACTCGTCGTGGCAGTCCCCTCCGAGCTCTACTCGTCATCTCCGTAAGTACCTGGTAACATTTGTATCTGTAACAAGCTTTGAACTTTATTATTGACTGGAAAATTTAAACTTGAACCATCTCTGTTTCTATATCGTATAATTTTGTAATTTATGCTTCCTTTGGGAAATCTTAAGAGTATTTTCCTTCATTGGTTTTGTTTCACTCTTCTCCTGTGTGACTCTGTGAAGCTTCTGATGGACGGGGATTTGAAGCTTATCAATTATTTTTGACACAGCTGTGTCCGCATGCAAGCAGAGCAGTAATAGTGGTTTTTTGATAAAATAAAATAAAAACTATCCAATAATTTAGTGTTTCATAAGTTCGAAAATTATCCATCGTAACATTTTTGAAACGATATTCCACTTATAGCAGAAGCGTCAGGGGATCCAGATTTTGCTGAATCATACAAAAATGAACGACTGCCTCTGTCATTAATGCTGTATAAGGTCTTTAGAATCGATCATCTAACTGTCTTTTTCCGATTCATAGGACCTTTTCTTCAATATTTATTTTCTCACTCTTTGGGCCGTAATTTGATTCCTTTTTTTTTCCCCTCTCTATTATTCATTATTCTCTAAAAGAGGGATTGGGCATCGGTGTTCAATTTTTTTGCCAAAACGCTGATAGTTGGAATTTCCTGTACTTCTGCTTGGCCACCTGCATCTAATTCGTCATTAAAAGCTGATGAATATATATGTATTTGAGTGAAGATTCCCCTAGCAAATACGCTCTCGTAAGATCCATGTGCATGTGCACCCTGTTTTCAAGCTTCCAGAATGAGCTTTTTGAAACGGGAATACAAATTTTTTATTTCATTTGTCGATTTGACTTGCTTTCTAGTCATGTTAAATTATTAAAAAATTATATTGTGGATCTTTAATGTAACTATGTTAGTTCTCCTGAATTGATCGTATTTGCTTACGTTGCTGTCTCGTCTTTTTCTTGGACTTATTTGAAGCAATTTTACAGTGCCATGTGTTGATTCCTCCTCCATTTGATATTATTATCCAGTTCGTTCTTATATATGGTATCTTTCTTAATTTCACGGTATGTGGTTATGTTTAGGCGAGTATCCTGGTATGTTTTATGATCTCTTCTTGCAATTTTTTAAGAAGGTTGCCCGAAGAATAGCATATTGCAAACAACATATTATTAGAGATTGGCATTGTAGGATATAAGTAAAGCTGACATTTTCTTGGATTGCGCTCAATTAGTTCCTTCAGAAATTAAGTGTTCGGATACTTCCGGGGAATAGAAAATTTTGTTCAATGTTGAACTAAGAAATGGTTAGGAAAAATTATAACATGTATGGTGCCAGTAAGTTAATGTGTTGAATGCTTATAGAGGGTTTCTAATAGATATGTTCACATTGTAAGGTGGAATCATTAGCATTGAAAGCATGGAAGATCGTTTCTTTTTTATGCCTATGTCCATGGGAAAAGTTTAGATGGGAAAGTTTGAGTGTCAGTTTTGATGTCGTGTATCTTCTCTTCCTATACGAAAGAGAAAAAAGAAAACAAAATGTCTCTTCCTTACCTGCTAGCTCTAAAAGTAGGTTGCTGGCAGCTCATTTTTTCCTTCTTCTGTGTAATCATCATATCAAGATAATGGAGTAGGATAGCTTTCTTTGTCTTTGATTTGAATATTCTTCATTTCATTTTGGATTCTTATGATTTGTTTTCACAAATTGCTGCAGGTTGGGACAATTACTCTCGTTGCTTTGACAGGACTGCTTATCTTCATGCTTTTCTTTCTTGCTGCAACTGTCAATGCCATCGTTATCTCCCTTCTCATGTCTTTGGCAGCAGCAGGAGGATTCTTGGCACTTTTCTTTGCTTCTGTAACGGCTATATACATTGGAGCATTATCAATAGCCATATTTGCTATTTCCACCGTTACATTTTGGACAATTGTGGCTATTCTGATAACTACAGGTAAAAAGTTGTTTGACCACCTTGTTATTTTCTCTTTACTGGCCAGATCTTGTATTTTTGGTTTATCTTGTTTGCTACCACATGATTCTAGGGATTTTCATCATTTGCAGGAAATGTAAATCTTATCTCATAAAATGCAATGTTGGAGTAGAGTCATAGACATATATCTCTTTGACAAGATGTGGCTCTAATCAGGATTTAAAACAACAATCTGAATTTCAACTGAACTGAATCCTTGAAAGTGTTGGTACTTATGTTGTCAATTATGCACTCTGCGTCTGATTAATGACCAAGCTAGTTTGTTGTGCTACCCAGTATAGAGAAATACTATATAGTCTGCCAGCAGTAAGATGTTTTATTGGGTCGCCGCATGTCTGTAAATGATGAGATGTATGTTTACATTTTTGCATAAGTGGCCTTGGTGAGAAGGACCACCCACTGAACTCCCAATGGTTATTGGTCATCTAATGAGCTATATGTGGATTGATTTGAATGTTGATGCACTTACCTGTCAAAACAGTTGCCATAGAAGATATTGCCTGGTAGCTAAGAAGCATGGTCACTAACTCAAACATTGACACTGCAACACAATAGAATTTGAAGTATCTATATATATTATGAAGTGTTCCATGATGTCAGATATAGAATGTTCGACATGTGTCGAATACAAACACAGTCCGACACAGTTCTTTTTTTTTTTAAGGGTTTGCACTTCATAACCTAGTAGACTCTATATCTCTCCAGAAATTCAATAGACTTTCTATTTGCAGATGATAGACACTGCAGAGGTCTTCTGGCATCTCTAACCATTAAACTGCAACATATTTTTCCCGTTCCATTCCTAGTCTATGTTTTTCGTTTTCTGGAATGGGTTTGCTATAATTTGCTCTTCTTTTTTTCCTTTTTGTTGGCTAACACTGTAATGTTGCTTGGAAATTGAAATCAATACGATGCAGGCTGGATTGGATTCTTTTGGACTGTTTGGTTGGTAACTAAAAAGACCTTTGGATTTGCTAAGCACTCATTGAACGTGACTGGCTCTGCAATTTCAACTTACACTGTTGCAAGGCATGCCCGCCATCTACTACACAAAGATTCAGATTAGGGGTTGATCATATAGAAAGAAGCTTATGTACAAATTTTGAGTTACGTGTGCGTATTTTTTAACGCAAAAGCTTCTTATGTTGGATACAGTGATGTTTGCTTCCTAGATCATGCATGTGATGTGATTTTGATACCTATGAATGTTATGTACTAATGAGCACCGAGCAGACAATAGTGTTAATAAATTACCAAGTTGTATGTGTTGTGTTTCAAGTTTAAAACAATGATTTTTGTTTAAAGTAATATCATTTGTGTGTGTATATATATATATATATATATAT
>JASKGM010000011.1:3481094-3494365 GCA_034509205.1 Ceratonia siliqua | reverse complement strand
TATATGGTGGTTGCTATATACTACTGTTCCACTATCCTACGGTCTCCTACCAGCCCTCTAATTTATCTTTATACATTAAAAATTATAATTGATTATTTTATAAACTTATATAAATATTGTGACATTAAATAATATACATATAATTATACGAAAATTTTTATAAATATGTAATAAAAGTTTGTTTAGTTTGTAAAAATATTTTTTATTTTCAATTTTTAAAAACAATTTTATTTTAAAATTTCTAATTTTTTGAAAAAAAAATTTCCATTGTAATTTTTTTTATATAGTTTGAGTATATTAATTATGTGTTTATGTTTTTAATATTTGCATTATATATTTTTTAATTATTAGTTATTATGACTAATAATGTAATTATAATAAAGTTTATTCATTTATTATTAGAATAAATATTTGAATAAATTTTTAAAAATGCTACAAGTAACTTTTTATAATTTAAAAACATTTTAAAATATATAAAAATTATGAAAAACGTATTTTATGATATGAGCGATTTATTATGAGATATGAGAGGAGTAATTAATGATTATTTGATAAAAAATAAATGACTAAAATTATTTATTAAAAATTACATGAGTAACACATGTACTTTTAATAAATAATCTTAATTATTTATTTTAATCTAACAGTCGTTAATTATTCTTCTCATGTCTCATAAAATACATCTCCAACATATTTTTTCAATTATGAAGTAGGACGGTAAGAGTAAGGTATCTGTTTAAGAGATCAAATTGTGAAATTAATCTAAAATTATTTTGTACATGTCTAACACCAATGGCTCAATAACAATCCAACCTAGTTGACACAACCCATAACCCAATAGGCTCCAATGACGAAAGTCCCACTATTTATTTGTCACAATTATAGAAATAACATTTTACTTTCTTATAAATGCTACCTCTCACAGGTATAATGAATAATTTTTTTACCCTCAATATTTATTACCCTTTTATTTCCAACTAAACTAACTCAACTATCAGCATTAACCATTTGCCCTAAAACTTATATGTATTATTGGGCAATATTTACCAAAAGACTAATCCAACTCAAGACTGTCATCCTCGTATTCTTAAAACGGTTTTCTAATTCTGTCAAACTCATATTCAAAGGAGCCAGTCGCAGGGACAGCACTCCGTTTACTAGCTTGTGCTTGCAAAAGCCAAAGGTATGAGATAAGTTATAACCCGAATATTTCAATCTTCAACTAACTAAAAAATAAAAGGAAAAAATGTTTTATTAATGTATATTGAGGTATCAAATAATTGTTATATTATAACCATAACATAATAACTTTTTTGTAATTAAATTATTTTTTATAACATAATAGTTATTTTTATAATGGATAAAAAAAGATGAATTATGCATGACATTATGAGAAATTTAATGTTTATAAAATATCACGTAAAAAATTAAAGTAATATTGATACAATAATTAATACTTTACAACTGTCTAGTTGCTATTGTCTATCTTTATCAATTTCACAAATTCGTTCTCATCCAAAACTGCATCGTACACGACAGATTCGTGGCCCATCCAAATTGATTGTTGCCTTGCGGGACAACTCCTTCACAAATTTGAAACATTATAAGTAATATTTAAGTTGATTTTTTCTATGTGACATCTCAACGTATCGTTATATTTAAATATTTATTTATTCTGGTTCATTTAGTTATTTTTGTTTTTTTTTAATTTTTTTAATTTTTTTTGAATTTTTTCACCTTTTTAAAAATTTTTAAACATTATCTTCTAAATTATTTTTTAAATTTTTTCTTAAATTTCTTTAATTTTTTTCTTAAAATAAAAATGATAAAATAATAAAATAATAAAAATAAAATAAAATAAATATTTAAATATAACAAATACATTTTAAGTTATATTTAAATGTATTATTATATTTAAATATAACAATTATTAAATGTGTATATTTATCCTTTCTAATCTAATCATTAGATCAAATAAATTAGTTACTTAATTATGGGACTAAACAAAATAAATACTCATTCAACAAGTACTACTTATTATTATATCCAAATATAACTTAACCAAAATAGGTGATTAATTAGTAGTGCTGGCGCACAATTATAATATTGTACTCATTTAACCAAAAGACTGAAATTATATGTTAAAGAACTGATCAAAACCAAGAGATTAAGCAACCATGTGAAACTCAACTTGCAATTTCTCATTTACATCATCTATATACCAAGAAAACATGAAATATGAGATGATAAATAAATACTCTACTGAGAATCTCTTCTCAGTTCGTCTACAAAACCGTGGAAGACACCACACAATGAAAGATGATAAACAAGTTCACATAGAGAAGCCAGAAAGAACCCAAGAGAATAAAGATACAGAAACATCATTACAATTATTTACAACCACGCCTCATCATCTCCCATCGGCTGATGTAAAAGACTCGGCAAAACCATATGGTCTCGTAGGTATGCTTGTCTGTGAGTTGTCCAAGCTGGGAAGAAGTGAAGAAGAAGAAGACTCCATTTGGCTTCTACCTTCATAAGCCTGCCACTTCTTAAGTGCTTGTGGTAAAGACATTTCGAGGTCAATGCCATATATATCTTCAGAATTCTGATCAGATGGCTTCCAGAGTTCTATGAGAGAAGAAAGAACATTAACAGCATGACCCATGTCAGGCCTTTGATATGGTTCTCTCGCACAGCAGTGGCCGGCTAACTCTGCCACGGTGTGAATACTAGCAAGTGTTTCTTCGTTGAGATCAATTGTGGGATCAATGGCCTTGCTGAATGAGTCCTTATTTATGTACATTCTGCGGAACCATGTTACAAGGTGCATGCTGTCCTCAGATTGGGTCTCATCAAGTGCTTTCCTTCCTGTTATCATTTCCATCAATATTACCCCAAAACTGTATACGTCAACTTTTGTTGTCACACGGCCAGTAACTGCAATCAGATAGCCATAAACATTAGTGTTAGGGCACAAACAAGAATGAACATCCAATAAAGATGAACCCATGCTTGGAAATTTGATACTAAAAAAAAAAAAAAAAATCAGATAACACACTTCTAGTCAATACAAATATATCACAACAGCAAGAGTGGCGAGGGTTTATCATTTTGAGAGCCCACTGATCTATGAATGCTTCAAAAGTCAGATTCATACCAGTGACCAATTTTATGAATTGAGCATGAGTAAGTTGGGTGCTCTAGGTTGCAATCTTGACTTTCTAGAAACAAAATGATTTAGTAGTAGGATTTTTTAAGAAACTTTAACAGTCCAAAAACATGAATGCGGCAAGAATTAGTTACACAGAAAATAGCTCTCACCTCTATTTCACTATCAGTTAGTTGGCCTAATCTTGACCTAGAATTGGTAACACATGTTGATATTAGAAGAGAAAAAAAATTATTATCTTTCCTACAATGAGATGAATGTCCCTAGTTGCTTTAAAAGCATCCTGGATGCAAGCCCGCCATAAACATTTTGATCAACCTAGGTTTATGATATACTTATCATTTTCTTTTTGAAAAAAGGCTTTATTATTTACTGTTCCCTGAGATATTTAGCCATTGACTTGACTTATGTTAGCCAAAACTGAAAACCCAAACCATTCATTATCTTGATCAAACTATCTAAAGTTCTCTTTTAAGAATACTAATTCACAAACTATCTAGCTCACAAAGAATTCGGAATGGGAGGGGTCAGGGGAAGGGGAGTTAAAACTAAAAGATACCTGCATATTCTGGTGCCAAGTATCCAAATGTTCCAGCAATTCGTGTTTCTATTGAGGCTTTTCCTTCTGGAGCAAGACGCACAAGACCAAAATCTGAAACCTTTGCCCTCATGTCATCTCCAAGAAGAATGTTCGAAGGCTTTAAGTCCCTATGAATAAAGCTTTGATGGGCCAAGCTATGAAGGTACTCAACACCCCTACCCACATCCAAGGCAATGGTCAACCTTCTATTCCACTCCAGGGGTTGCAGTCCTTCTTCTGGCCAGTTAAAGAGATGCCTACTTAGTGTCCCCTGAGGCATGTACTCATACACCAAAAGTTTCTCATTCCCATCCAAGCAGTAACCAAGAAGAGCAACAAGATGCCGGTGCCGAACCTTTGTCAGAACAGCAATTTCAGACTTAAATTCTGCTACACCCTTTCCAGTTATTGCCCCAGACTCCATTCTTTTCACTGCAATTTTTGTACCATCATGCAGTTCACCTTTATAAACCGTTCCAAAACCTCCTTGTCCCAATATATTCTCTTCACTGAAATTGTTAGTAACGTTCCTCAGGACTTGTATAGAGATGACCATGTTTCCGGCTTCAACCATTTGGATGTCTCCTGCCTCACTGCTAGGCACAGTTTGGGTTTCACTAACCGCACCAACACTGACACTTGAACCAGCAACTGTTATTTTCAAACTTTCATTATCTGAACTAGAATGACGAGGGTGAATTACTAGTGCATTTGGGCTCTGCACCCTGCTTAATTGCTTTTGCTTCATTCTACACAAGCAGAAAACTAAGAAACCAATTATCGAAACCAAACATAAACCCCCCATTACAGCAAATACAATTACTCCTACATGGGAAGACTTTTTGCCACCATTTCCAGAGTTCCCACCATTTTCTTTCCCTGTAGTTGGACCTGTTGGGTTTGGAGATAGTGCACCAGGAGGGGATGAACTGCTTTTATCCTTCCCTATATCATTGTTACCGTTTGTGTTAATGATCACATGACTCTTGAAAGTTGGGATTTTTCCATAAAGCTGATTGTTTGCAACGTTTAGTTCAGTAAGCATAGGAAGAGTAGTGAGCTCTCCAGGAATCACCCCAGTGAGATTGTTATAAGCAAGCATTAGCCTTTGCAGTGATTTGAGGGAGGCGAACTCTGGGGATATTGTACCCGTTAGACTCATCTTCTGAAAATTGACAACAGTAATGTTCCCATTACTACAGGTAATCCCAAGCCAATCAGCACATGGATCATTACCCTTCCAACCGTAAGCAAACCTTTTAGGATAGCTCAAAAATTTAACAATGGAAAGCAGAATATTGACCCGAGGATCACAATTCCCAGGACTTGGCAAGCAAAAGCTATTTGAATCCTTACTCATATCAACATCAACCCCAGGACCGAACACTGGCATAGGCCCTTGAAGAGGGTTATTAGTCAAATTCACAACATTTAGTGATTTAAGATTCATCAATGACACTGGAACAGGACCAGTTAACGAATTATCCCTTAAACTCAAGGTCTGCAAATTCTTCAAGCCGGAAAAATCCGGTAATGGACCCGAAAATGCATTAGTATGCAACCAAACCTCCGTCAAGAAAGTCATATTTTGTATAACATCTATAGGTCCACTAAGCTTACCTTCACTCTTTTGCCCATTAACCCACAAAGTCTCAATTTGCGACCCAGAAAAGCCCGCGGGCAACCCGCCCTCAAGGTTATTGAAAGACAAATGCAAATGGGTCAGACCAGTAAACACATTTGCACTAAGAAATTCTGGTATTTTGCCTTTGATATTAGCCGAGTTCGCCGAGAAGTTCTGAAGTGTCGAAGCGTTTCGAAGACTTTCAGGTATTTCCCAGTCCTCAAACGGGTTGTTGTCGATCTCCACGGATTGAAGTTGAGACATACCCAAGAAAAAGTCGCTAGGAATCGAGCTAAATTGGTTGTTACTAAGCATAAGTACTTGTAATGAACTCAACCCATTTAAGGTAGGAAGAGGACCCGAAATGTTATTATATTGAAGCTCCAAACGCTGTAACTCAGTAAGATTCCGTAGATTCAGTGGGAGCGTACCTTGGAGGCCCTGACGTCCGATTTGGATCCGTGTGATCCTCCTGTCATCGGAACAAACAACGTGTTTCCATTTGCAGGGGTCCGGATCAGACCACCCGAGAGACTCGGGGACGTTGAGGCTCTTCTGGAGAGCTAGCATTACAGGAGCATCCTGGCTTGGGTTTGCTTGAGACTCGACCGAGACGAAGATTGACAAGAAGCAAGCGAGAAAAATGGGTGAAGGGTGGAACTTTATGTGGGTTTTCTTCCTCATCTTTACTCCTCTGTAACAGAGAGAGGCGGGGAGGAAAAGACAACAAAAGTAAAGAGAAGAAGCGAGGATGGCGGTAATGACTGCAGCACAGAGCAGAGAGTGAGGAAACGGGAAGCAGTAACGCACATGGAGGTGGAGCCCACATATCTGAAAGCTCGGGTTGTCATTGCTGAAAGGCTGGACACGAGCGGCGAGTGGGTTAACTCTGGACCCATCTTCCCGTCTTTGTTTTTTATTTATTTTCCTCCTTTCATGGCATTAGTATATCAGCCTAATATTTTCTTGGGTGAAAACTGACAACTCAATAATCCCTTTTAAAATAGAAATTAGAATTAATTCACATGTCATAAAAAAAACCAAAGACAATCTTATATTATTATTAATTTTTTAAAATAATAATTGATTACAAAAATCAGATTAAATGAATTGGTTAATAACTCAAAATGAGCTCACAACATAATTGTAATCAATTACTACAATGCCGATTTTGTAAATATTATTGAAAGGAAGGCAGGTAAAGTTAAGGCGTATTGTGGGGTTAAATTAAAGGAAGTTAAAGGGTAGGGCAAATTATTGTGTCGAATTACAAAGCAAAAGATTAGAGTGGTTAAGTGGTTTATTTATAACTCCAGTTTTTAAAACCCTTTATCATATCTCGCCTTAAACACCTACCATAACTTGTGCCAACTATCTTTCTGCTTTTTTCTATTATTTTGTTGCTATATATCAAAATTTAAAAGGATTATTTTAATTCTAAGAGGAATGTATCACAACAATATAGTAAATTAATCTTAAATAAAAATATAATTATTTAAAATTTTAATTATTCATGATCTCTTAAAAAATATATTAGTAACTATCTATGAATCCTCAAACATACACACGCATATCAACAATGGATTACAATAAAAATTGAATAATTTTTTTTAATCAAGACAATTTAATTTTACCAATAAAATCAATCTTTTTACCACTTATCATATTCCTTTGTATAATAAGTAATGTTTATTTTATAAGCTTTGCAGTACTAGTTCAGAAGTAACTATACTTTTAGAATAACATTTTTTATATAATTTTTATTTTAAAAATAATTTAAAAAATTAAAATATATATAATATAAGTATTTAAAAATAAATAAATAAAATAAAATAAAATTTTAAATTGTTTCTTAAAATATAAATTATAAGAAAAGAAAAAATGCTACTCCCATTATTTTGTATACATAAAAAAAAAAACAAATGCCTTATTTTGTACTATTTTTTCTTCACCAATTCTTCCCTTTATTTTGTATATATAATATTTTTCTATTAAATATCATTCTTTATCATTATTTTTTAGGTTAAACTATTTTTAAAATAGAAGGACTAAGCTACGTCCTCCATTTTTTTTATGTTTTTTTTAAAATTTTTTTATTTTTTAAAATTAATTAAGTATTTTTTATCTCTTGTATTTTTTTAGAATTTTTTAAAATTTTTTTACATTCTTTTTACTATTTATCCCTAATTTTTTTTATTATTCATTTGTAACTTAAAAAATTTTACAAAAAATATAAAAACATCTTAAAAAATTTAAAAAAAATTCATACTATAAAAATTAATTAATTGATTTTAAAAAAAAACTTAAAAATTAAAAAAAAAATTTTAAAAAATTAAAAACTCCCCTACTGCCCAAGAGTAACCTCTTAAAAATAAAGAGTGATTAACATGGGAGTTACTCCCCTATCGTCGGGGTGGTAGGAGAGTTTATAATTTTTTTAATATTTTTTTTAAAATTTTATAAGATGTTTTTGTATTTTTTGTAAAATTTTTTAAATTATAAATGAATAGTAAAAAAAATTATGGAAGAATAGTAAAAAGAATGTAAAAAAATTTAAGAAAAAATTTTAAAGTATTTTAGAAAATTTTGAAAAAAATATATGAGACAAAAAATATTTAATTAATTTTAAAAAGTAAAAAAATTTAAAAAAATATAAAAAAAGGGAGGTAACTTAGACTGTTTGAAATGATTTTTATTTTATTATTTTTAAAAATAATTTTTGAAAATAATTCTAAAAAATAATTTTATAAAACAAAAAAATAAAAAATTTGTTTGGGTAAAAATATTTTTTATTAATTATTTTTCATATTTTTTAAAAAATAAATAATAAAAACAAGCCAAAATATAAAAAAATTATTTTTTATTTTTTAGTTATTGTTTTCAAAAATTTTTTTAAAAATAAATAATAAAAACAATTACCTAAAATTTTTTATTTTCATAAAATAAAATAAAAAAATAATTTTTAAAAACAAAACGAACATATATAAGCAACCAACAGTTAGGCTGAGTAACCATTGGAGTGCGTTTGGAAGAGGAACATGAGCCTGGTCATGCAAAGCTTGGCATCCAGTCCAAGGTCCCTTTTCATGGGCCCTTAATCCACATTTATGGACGTCTGATACTATGGTCTACGGACTTTTCCTTTCAGGAAAAAAAAACAGCTTTTTTTTCAGCTTTTAGTTTGACCCGTGCAATGTACGAAAAATATAATAATTATAATGAATTATGCAAATTATTAAAAACTAAAAATTAAAAACAAAACAAAATGTATTAAATTGAGTGTGTAATTTGCTAATTTCATACCTTACACAGAGTTTGTTGAAATATTCCTGTATATATCAAAACATAGAGAAATATTAGGACCAACCTTTTATAATTAATGCTCAACAATATATCATATCAAATAAATATTTTAACTTAACAATTAAAATATATACCTAAGACAGATTGTTAATTGATATTTGTTATGCAAGGGTCCCACTTTTAGGATGGTAGTATCCCAGCCCCATTTTCCATCACCAATTTTTTTGTTTTTTGTTTTCTTATTTTTTGCATTATTTATCCATTTTTTATCTTAGGTATTTTTTTGAAATTTTCTTTATCTCTTATACAGTTCCTTCAACAGTACTTTTAAAATTTATTTTTTCTTAAGTAACATAGCAAACACCCATATGTCTTGTTTAGAACAATTTTTTTAAAATATTTTTATTTTTTCATTTTATAAGAATAAAAAAATTGGTTTGAGTAAGTATTTTTATCAGTTATTTTTAAAATTTATTTTTAAAAACAATAATTAAAAAATAAAAAATAAAGAATAATTTTTTTATATTTTTACTTACTTTGATCATCTATTTTTTAAAAAATACAAAAAATAATTGATAAAAATATTTTTACCTAAATAAATTTTTTATAATTATTTTAAAAATTTTTTTAAAAATAAAAAAATAAAAATCATTTCAAACAATACCTTAATTACTTTTTAATATACAAAATTTGTTGTACAGAACTTATCCAGTCCAGTTAGTATTGAGCCTAGTAGTACCGCCCATGTTCACTACTTTATTACAACATTGTCATCCATACTTTCAAGTAAATGATTTTTTTAGATTATGAGCACTCATTAATCTTATCAACACGAACCGAACTAAGTTTAGAATTGGAGTCCGATATGGCCAACCGACTTCTTGTTTCATTTTGTTTTACAGATCCCTTCGTCTCTGGCCAACCCGATATTCACCCGGTTGACCCGATTTGCTTTTGACTTATTCTCATCTTTGACACAATCTCTAACTACCAATATCTCTAATTGACTCGTGCTTCTTACTTCATATATTACTACATAGAATTTATCTTTAACAGATATAGTCTAACAAGAAGAGTGAAAGAGGCAGTAGTGTGGACTTACCTAATAAAACCAATAAACTTTAATCTCACCAATCCTAAAGTATCATTGGTGTCTGACCAATATTAGTTTGGAATCTCAAAATTGAAGTATGATAGCTAAGTGGGTTCATTAACTATATATGCCACCAAGCTGAGTATAGTTAATTAGTGGATTGATTAGGGGAAGTTTATTTAAAGATGAGAATCTCACAAGGCAGGCTAGCTGTCCATTTAACTGGAATCATGAACATGTGTTTGACAGTAATTTGAATAGGAAAAAGGCAACAGGTTTAGAGATATATGCTTATCAAAATTGAGCATATGCCATTAATCCTACCCTCTTGTGGCCTCTAACTCATCAGCACTAACCTTCATGTTTATGATAAACAATTGTAAAGTAAAGATCTAAGGCATGAGAATATATATATATATATATATATATATATAAACAAAAGTCATATACCAAGTGGAAGAATTTGCTTTTCAAAGTGTTTTTCTAGAGACTCTAATTATCACAAGAGAGAGTTATTATCAATATCTTCTGCCCCCACAATGCTAATGCTCATCATATTATAATCTTCATATAAACTCAGTGTGTGGTGGGGTGGGAAGTATGGATATTGAAAATATTTAAGTGTTCTGTATACGATTATTTGATAAATTATCTTAATTTTTTAAATTTTAATAATATAATATTTAATTTATTTTTTTATTTTTTAAATGATATTCGATTTTATTATGAATATGTGAAAAAAATAATATTTAATATTAATATGCTAAGTAAATGACATTCAATTTTTAATTAATTAATTATTTTTATTTAATGATTATTAATTATTCTTTTTATTTAGTATAGTAAATTATTCATCATATATATATGAGTTGAAGTGTCGTATTTGGCTGGGGACCAGTTTGAGGGTGTCGACGTGTCGTGGAGGCTAAGGTGGTGAGGAGCCAGCGGCGTATGGAGAAGTGCACTAAGCGGCGGAAACATGGAGCTGTCTGAAGCTGCCATGACCAAAAGGTAGAGTGTCACTGGGTCACGTGCCATTTGGGTGATCGAGTAAAAGCAAACGGCCTAGGAATTAGGATAGATGTAAGATGATGGACAAGAGTAAACGGGACAGGGTCTAGTTTGCCACTTTCTCATGGATCCTCTTAGTTTCCTCGGGAAAAAAAAAGTACTGTTCCATTCTTGTCTTTATCCACTCCATTCTCACAAACCCACTTTCTCATTGGACAAGATCAAACCCACGTGGATGGATACGATGATATGTTCAAGCACCATTGGTTGTTAAATTATTGTTTAAGATTATGGCACAACAATTAATAACTATTAAATAGTCTCAATTTTAATAAAAGAATAAGTGTACTTGATTAAATTATCCTTATTAAAGTTAATTTAAACTCTTATTACTACTCTATTGAAGATAATAATAAATATAGATAATATTAAAAAAATAACAATTAATACTTTATTGATAATGTAAAACGACAGATAATTTGAAATAAAATAAAGCTTCTAAAACGATAAATAATTTGAAACAGAGAGAGTAAAGCTTCTAAAACGACAAATAATTTAAAATAAAATAAAGCTCCTTAAACGACAAATAATTTAAAACAGAGGGAATATAAATTTTAAAATTATCAGACAATAATTTACATTTGTTTATAATAATTATTGATCACTACGTGGACATGTGCTTAGGGGTTAATGGCCTAATTAGTAGGTATGCCCCAAGGCAATAGGAAGTAATTTAAAAGTGCTTTGGTTGGAGAAGCGTAGGCCTTCTTTCTCCCCCACCTGCTACTTCTTTGTGTCTTTTTGGGGTGTTAAAAGACTAATTCCCTTTGAACATGTGCTTAAGATTCTAATGCTCCATTACAATATTAAGGTTTAGTTTGGTTGGTTCAAGATCCAATTGGGCAAAGATATATATTCTTCATAAAGTGGGTTTTGTAAGATAGATAGGTCACCCTCTCTATATGTATTTATAATAATCCATGCCTTGTCACCCCATTAGACAAGTGCTTCTTCTCTTTATATTCTTTCTTATGCCTTTCCTTTCAATTTTCAATATGATTCTTTGGCCAATGCATGCTTAGTGCGTTGTTGATTGCACTCAACCATTATCCTCACACCAAATATAATGCTGCAAACAAACCCTAGTTTTCGGTCAAAGTCGGTCTCTTTGAATGAGCTTAAATAAAATATATAAAGATGCTTTAATTATAAAAAATTTAATTCAAAATAAGAATTATTTTATGTTTGAATACATGATTGATAAATATTTTTAAAATATATATTTTGTCTAAATAATTAATTAAAAAATAGTCAGTCATTTTTTTAAAACAATAAAACTATTTTATTTATACTTTAAATAATTCTACAGTATATCAAGATAATTATTAAGATTAAGTTGACATTTGAAATTTAAAACTTGAAACCATCAATTTAATTTCAACAATAATATATAAAATTATACAAGATATAAATAAAATATACTTTAAATATTAACGTGATTTTGTTAAAGTTAAAATAAAAAATACACAGAGGGATTAAATAATAACAAAATAAATCAAATAGGAGCAAATTAATTTGAGAGAAATTTAGAGCATCTATAATTTATCCTATAATTCAAGAACAACACAAGAAGCATGGACTAGTGTTGCTGGCTGTACATGTGTTATAAGATAGCATTTGGGATATGAATATTTTACTACTTGAAGGCGTGGAACCTCACAAATTGACAACCTTAAAAGTAATTGATCGCTAATCTGTGAAAAAATATTAGTTTAAGAGGATAATTTATTCGGCCTAATACATATATTGATTCGAAAAGGATAAAATATTGCTTGCTTTCAAAATGTATATGGGTATACCCGGAGTCCGTACTGCCCAATAATGTACAAAGTAATGCTCATTGTACTACTCTTTTAATTGTATAATTCTTTAACATAATATATCGGATTACCAAATTTAAAAAAATCTCAAAATACCAAAACTAAAACTCGTTTTTTTTTATAGATAATACTTGAATCGTACTTTGAATCTTTGACGTTGAAGTTAATATATATTTAGGGGGTATTTGGTACAGGAAAAATTTTTTTTTTTCAGGAAACATGATTCCTAGGAGTAAGATTCCCAGGAATGTAAAAATTGTGTGTAGTTGGTCTCATAGACTCCTGGGAATAATAGATCTTTTCGCGTTTGGTTCAGAAGCTATTTTCCTGAGAATTTAGGTGATTTTTACAAATATATCCCTATATATAAATTGTAATAAAATTTACATTTTTTTTAAAAAATAAGGGTTTATGGTTAATGTTGGTGATTTGGGGTTTGGAACTGGGGACTTGAAATTTGGGACTTAGAGTTTGGAGTTTGAAATTTGGGGTTTAGGGGTTGGGGATTTGGGGTTTTAAGTTTTGAGTTTTGAGTTTAGGGTTTGGGGTTTGGGGGTTGGAGATTTAGGGTTTAGGGATTGGGGATTTAAGGGTTTGGGTTTTGGGGT
>JASKGM010000011.1:3451635-3480994 GCA_034509205.1 Ceratonia siliqua | reverse complement strand
ATTGGCCCACTTGGCAAGCTTAATGAATCATGTGAATGCTGCCCTTGAGTCCCTCTAAGCCCACGTGTGAATTCCTCATCTTGCATGCTTGATTGAGTGGCTTTGTGTGCATCAAAAGGTTAAATGGAAAGGAAGTTATGCATTGTTTGTCTTCTTCTTCAAACTAGTTTTCACGTTTATTTCTTTCGGCAACTAAATTGTTGCATGTTCTTTTCTATGGACATATAGATCATACGACTCACAATAAGAACTTGCAAAGGTAAGGACCTAGCTGACTAATTAATTCCCAAGAGAGGCAAAAAAATGTAAGTGTCACATTCAAATAATTTTTGTATTAGTGTCCTCATGTGTTTATGAAATATACTCATTGTAGTTGCTTAATATGTGGCAGCTAGAAAAAAGGCAAGGTGTTGATCAACTTACTAGTCAAGGTGTTGGTCAAAGCAATCAAGTTACAAGACAATCTAGTGAACATAAGAAACATTGATGACTGCAAGTGAAGATAGCAGGAGAAGGTTTCAAACATAGTTGCTAGCCAATAGTCTCAAGTAAGAATGAGCAACCAAGGTGGCAATGAAGTCTAGTAGTATTATTTTCTAATCAGTGCACATACGAAAATTACTTTTGTAATGCCTATTTGGATATATAATTGACTTTTGTAAGTAATGGTTGAAATAAGAATCACTTTTCGTACACAGTCATAGGAATATGCACCAATTTTGTTTATTTGTGGTGAATGACAATGACAATTTGTAAACAATGGCAAACCTACATGTACAAGGGTAGGGGAAGTTGCTCCCACAACTATTTGATTTTTATTTATTACTATATAAAAATAAATAAATTTACCCTCGTCAAAAAAATTTTTTGACCCCATACTCCTATGTAAAAAATGATACCAATATGTAGATCACCACCCAACCCATTTTGTTCTATTCCTAAAAGGTAACCTATTAACCCACACACGTGACATGATCACAATTATACAAATGCACTAAATCTGACCACCCAGTAGCTTTTTTACTATTCATCTATGATAAGAATCCCTCCACCACACATTATAGTTGACAACTTGGTTAAAGTCAAAGACCCCCCACCCCACAAGCCACTCCCCACTTTACTCATTTGTCTTAAACTCTCATTTCCTTTAATATTTCAATCTATTCATGCCCAAAAGAGAGAAAGTTGAGGAACCTAAATGAATGGTCAAATGGGGATTTTAAAATTAACTATTTAGGGATTTTTAATCTATTGGTGCGCCAGTGGTCTAATGGGATTTGGCTGAATCTATTATTCTATTACCTTCAATCTTCATTGTTTTATTGTGTTATTGTATCAAAAGAGAGAATGATTTCCCACAGCGACAAATAAGGACTTCTTTCATAAGTTTAACCTGATTGATATCTTAAATTTGGTAACTGGTTAGAATATATTTATCAAAATATGCTGTATTTTGTTTATGTTGTTATCTCATGAGATTATGTATTTTTTATAAGTGGCATTGGGTGTAAATGGGGATTTGGTAGGAGTGAAAATTACTTTTGTAATCTATCTTTCTTTTGCTTAGTAAAAAAATTTTTTTTTAATTTTTTAAAAAAATTACCCCAACTGCTCAAATTTTCTAAGTCCGCCACTATTTCTAAATGACAATGATATTTTGTTTCGAGCTATAAATGATAGAAAATAATGCATAATGGTATTTTGGGATTATCAATGTACTATGTTTTCTAACAAAATCAAGCAGAATGGTACCTTGCTGTCATCTCTTTTATTTAAGCAAAGTGAGCTCATGATCCAATGCACCCTATATGAACCTCTCCATTCCCCTTTTCTTCTATAGATCTTTCCTTCCTAATAGACATTCCAACTAGACTTATAGACTCCATAGACTTGGAAAGATATTAAAGCCATCTTAATATTCAGTAAAGTTCATTTCATCTAATGCATAATGGAAATTAACAAAAAAGACAAAACCACAAGGAAAATATATACTTGTGTCATTGCATGATAAAACTAACATATAAGCATTCATTTAATGAGTCCAACATGCTAGCACAAATCTCTGCCTCTGCTTATATGAACATGAGGTTCCAAGTGTACCATCATAATGTACTGTTCAATAAATATTAGTGCAATAAAAGGACAAAGGAAGAAAGAGCCTTATAAACCTGAATTACATCACAGAATGCTACTGTTAAATGCCATTCCCAATTTGATCAATCAATTTTTTTTACCACATAGTGAAAAGTTAAATGGCCCAGAAGTTAATATTCTAAATAAGAAGTAGGAAAATTTTAAGTCATACAACTCATCTACATGTGGAATGAGAACCTTCTAGATCTTCCTTTACACAAATATCAATTGTTACATGAATAATTAATAAATCCCATCAAATATTGAGTCATCTAAAGCAGTTCAATATTCCTGTCTCTTATAGAATAGTAAAACTTCAAATAAAATCTAAGACTTCTAATATATATCATGGAAAGATAGCTTGCCAAAACCACACATTAGATAACATGGACAGGTGAAGGCTAAAACCATGCAATAGATCGCAATCCAGGTGCATTCAATGCAAATGCTTAAATAACGGTAAAATTTTTGCCAATGCTTTGTGCTTTAAATTAGCATGTTCATTGGACTATAGGTACATAGCTAACATATAACCAAAATTATGTCAATTCCTTTTTTTTAAAAAATACTTTCTTATTGTCTTATTACTCATCAAGAAAAATGATTTCTTAGATAATCTAAGCCACAATTATTTGGGAATTTTAAGGATCATCATAATTCAACTAACCATTTGCTTTTAGACACAGGTGGTCTCAAGCATACTTAGAAGTAGATACACCTTAAAGTAATATGTTATATACATTATAATTTATACAAATTTCAGACAATTTCACCATTAAAAGTCTACCTGAGTGCATGTGTGTATGGTATTTGTGTCTTACAAAAAAAGAGATTAAGCAATAAAGAAATCATGACATTGAGCTTACAGAATCACAATTGATGCATCAAAACAAAAATTATCAATGAACTAAGGTGGCACATGTGAAAATTTTGTAGCAAAAAGATTAGCTAATTTAGAATCCAAGAATACACAAAATCAAGAAACATATATCTTCTGAGAAGATAAAAACTTTACATTGCCCATTTCGAAGCTGAGAAATTGACAACTGCCGAGGCTGTCAAATTAAATCTCTAAGTAACCGATTTACCAAATAATTGTAGTATAAAAGGTACACCAGGTTGAATCCTTGGATCACTTTGATTAGGTAATCAAATCAGATTAATGACAATGGGGGGGGTTTATAACAGACAATAAAGTGATAGCAATGGAAATAACAAACATAAATTGGAAACAATTAATCCAAGGGAAGTGACTGGTCTTGATTTTAATCCATCCTTGATCACTAAAAATTCATTCAATCACTAATCTAGTTCCTGATTCTTAGAATATATTAAGAAGCCTCAATATAATCCTTGGGTTCACCACTGAATAAGCATCCACGATTAGTTAATCAGGGTTAGACAAATCAAGCCTTCAGCCAAACACCATCTTAACCTAAAAATTGAAACCTAATCACTATAAACAACTCATCTTAGTTTTGATGCCTTGTTTAGTCTCTGCAAATCTCTCTTGACACAGGATAACAACGCAGCTACCATATGAATATCCCAATCAAATTAAGCACTTAATGAAAATCTTAAGGGAAAGGAGAAAACTAGATAAGTGCTTGAACTGGAACTTATTAAACCAAGAGCTCAAAACCAACATCAAGACTGCCAATCCCTAGGATTGATTAAAGATTCTAGCCCTCCATGAACAAGAGGGATGAAATTACAAAGGAATGAAAGGAAATCCTAGACAGAATTGATAAGAGAACCAGCCAGAGGTAATGGAACAATGTTTTTAAAACTCTGGCTGCCAGCAACATTTTACAACATCTGTATTTATATAAAACCCTAAACCATTAATTACAAGTATGCCCTTAGGTCAAAGTGTCCTCCAGCTATCTAACCAGGCCATCAAATGATTTCTAGGGCAACAGCATGACAAAACGCAGTAGTTTTGATAAGAGGTCTACAAAGGATGACTTCTAGTGGTAGTATTCAATCTCTGAGTTCTAGGCTAAATTTGACTCACTAAACATTTGAATCAGCCTTAGAGTTCTTCATCAAAGTTGTAGAGATTTGTCTTAGCTTTACTACAAGAAAAAGTTTGTGATTATCAAATGTATAGAACTCAAGTTATGGTCAAAATACAGAAGCAACATAAAAACTCCAATAATGCTAAAATTTATCATTAAACCCAATTGGAGCTCAAACTTATAAAATGTGGCCAAACTCAATAATTTAAGCACATGAGAGGATTAAAATACTAAATGTGATGCTAAACTAATATATTGAAGTTGTGTTTATCAAACTCCCCCACAGTTAGCTTTTGCACTTCCCGGGCAAAATAAAATTCTAGAACAAGGAACAAAGAAAAGGAAATGTACTCAAAACTAAGAATTCCAAAAGAAACCACCTCCAATGATTGTCAAGAATGCAAAAGTCTAGAAGCAAGAAAGACAACCAAGAGTTCAAGGTTCTATAGCATCCCTGAGGTAACACTTCTTCTCAAATCAAAACAATCAACAAGGTATCTTCAATTGAAAAGTATGAGTCAAGAATGAAATATCCTCACAAAATGTACTCTCAATTCCTCAAGTGTTTATAGGGTAAGTATTTCACTCAGTTAAGCTCATGACAATTGTGCAATACCATAAGCTTGCTTGTCTTCCATTTCTCTATTACATCAACATATGCACATATAAATCAAGAGGACTTAATTCAAGGCTGCATTAGAACCAAGGCAGGGAAAAGGCATAACAAGAATATGATAAGCTAAGTACCCAAGAGAAGGAAAGAGCATTGGAGAAGAACTCAGATAACAAGTATCAAGGATTTTATCTCAAGGTTATGTATGTATCTCATGTATCCCTTCATCTTTCTTTCTTTCTATAACACAACTGTATTCTTGTTTGTTCTCTTTTCTTTTCTTCAAAAAAATTTTTTCTGTCAAAGCTTTGAAAGCTTTTGCTTTTGAAAATTACCTATCAATTTCACAACCACCATACTTGTACTAGTTCCCACCAGAAAGGGGTTTCCTCACTAAAATGGACCAATGCTCTCTCATTCCCTAAGGTAAAGTAAGGCAAAAGTATGGTTTTCTATATAGAAAGGATCGAAAAATAGGTTTAAGCTTAAGAGGGGGTTCAACGAATGCAATTGATGCAAGGTTGGCTATTTGGATAAAGTAGCTAAGTTAAGAAATGATTCCTCAATCATGTTTATGTGTGCAAGTGAAAATGGAAACTCGAAAAGAATCAAAGTAAGTTCTAGAGTGATCAATTGCTATGAGTAGAAATCACACAAGAAAGAAAAGAATGGCATATATGCTAAATCCGTCCATCAAAAGGCTCAAATCTCGCAAGGCACGTGTCTATCAAACTCAATCACTAATCCAATATCCAAAACCAAGTATGTAGAATTCAAGAAGGAAGACAATTTGTTCACTTATGCTATAAACCTTGAATCTCAATTGCTTCAAACTTACAAACTTTACACCTCCTAAAACATCATTGGATGGGAGAATAATAAAAACAGAAAGATATGATAGAAACAGAATAATAAAAACTAAAAAGTAAAAATCAAACAGAAAACATAATATAACTTCCTCCCCCACACTCGAATTTTTCATTGTCCTCAATGCAAAGCATAAAAATGATAGATCATGAATGTCAAAGAGAAATCAAAGACAAGTAAAATAGAAGAAGGGGAAAAGAAACATCCCTAGGAAGCAAGGTAGAATGCTTCCTGCAAGTGGACCTCTTCCACTATGTCCTATTAAGCTCCTTCACAGAATGGTTTGAGGCGGTGTCCATTGACTTTGAAAGCTTTGTTAGTAGTCTCACTTATAATCTCCACCATACCATAAGAAAAGACCTTAGTGATGAGAAGTAGACTAAGCCACCTAGAACGAAGCTTGCCAGGCATGAGCTTCAGGCTGGAGTTATAGAGGAGCACTTTTTGGCCAATGGAGAACTCCTACCTGGTCAACATCTTATCATGAAAGAATTTGGTCTTTTCATTGTATATCTGGAAGTTCTCATAAGCTTCCAACTGAAGCTCTTCAAGTTCTTGGAATTGGAGCTTTCTTTTGGAGCCGGCGTGATTCAAGTCAAAATTACACTTCTTTACCGCCCAATATGCTCTATGTTCAATTTCCACTAACAGATAGCATGATTTACCAAAGACTAATCAATAGGGGGACATCCCAATGGGTGTCTTGAAGGCGGTCCTGTAAGCCTAAAGGGCATCCTCAAGCCTCAGACTTCAATCTTTCCTGTGAGGTTAGACAGTTTTCTCCAAGATTTGCTTAATCTCTCTGTTTGAGACTTCGGCTTGCCCATTTATCTGGGGTGGTAACGGGTGGAAGTTTTACGCAAAACCCCATATTTTTTTTATCAAAATCTCTATGCTTCAATTGTAGAAGTGTGAACCCTGGTCACTGATTATAGCTCTCAGAATGCCAAATCTGCAAAAATTGTGTGATATAACAAAATCTTCAACAACTTTAGAATCATCAGTCCAAGTGGTTTTTGCCTCCACCCATTTAGAGACATAGTTAATAGCTAACAATATATAAACAAAACCAAAGGAAACAGGAAAATGGCCTATAAAGTCAATACCCCACACATAAAAAATCTCACAAAACAGCATAGGTTGCTGGGGCATCTCATTCCTACGAGAAATACTCCCTATTTTCTGGAATTGTTCACAAGACTCACAAAACATGCATACATCACAAAATAGGGTAGGCCAATATAACCCAGAGTCCAAGACCTTCCTAGCTATGCGTTGAGGCCCAAAATGCCCACCACATGCAAATGTGTGACAAAAGCTAAGGATAGATTAGAACTCATGATCAGGCACGCATCTCCTAATAATCTGGTCACTACAAAACCTCCAAAGGTAGTGGTTATCCTACATATAATACTTTAATTCACTTCTCATTTTATCATTTTGAGCCTTAGTAAAACATGCAGGAAAAACACTAGCAATTAAGAAATTGACCGTATCAGTAAACCAAGGAGAGGGAACTTTACCCTGTAGCTGTAAAAGCTGCTCATCAGGAAAAGAGTCATGGATGGGAAGTGGAGATGAGACTCCCTCAATTCTGCTCAAGTGGTTAGCCACCAGGTTCTCTACTCCAATCTTATCTTGGATCCTGATGTTGAACTCCTGGAGAAGCAGCATCCATCTGATTAATTGTGGTTTGGCCTCAGGTTTCTTCAAAAGAAACTTTAGAGCTGCATGATCAGAAAACACCACAACTTTAGAACTAAGCAAATATGATCTAAACTTATCGAGTGTGAAAACAATGGTTAAAAGTTCTTTTTTGATTGTTGTATAATTTGCTTGAGCTACATCCAAAGTCCTCGAAGCATAGTAGATCGCATGGGAGACCTTACCACTCTTTGCGCCAAGACAGCTCCTACAGCATAGTTAGAAGCATTGCACATCGGTTCAAATGGGAGTGTCCAGTTAGGTGGCTTGATAACGGGGGTGCTAGTCAAAGCTTACTTGAAATGATCGGTCAAATCAAAATTCCACATCTTTTTACAAAAGGTGGGACAACGGAAGGGTTATCTGACTGAAATCTTGGATAAAGCACCTGTAGAAACCTACATGTCCAAGAAAAGAATGAACTTTCTGCATGCATATGGGATAAGATAAACAGGTAATGACATCTATTTTCATAAGATCTACCTTAATTCCTTCACTAGACACCACATGACCTAAAATTATACCTTGCTCTACCATGAAATGACATTTCTCAAAATTTAGAACAAGGTTAGTTTCAATGCATTTATTTAGCACTAGATAAATTATCCAAACAGGAATCAAAAGAAGAGCCATAAACAGTGAAATCATCCATAAATACCTCTATGCACTCCTCTAAAAAATAAGAGAAGATACTTACCATGCACCGCTGGAAGGTACTAGAAGCGTTACGAGGCTAAAAGGCATCCGCCTATAAGCAAAAGTGCTGAAGGGACACGTGCTCTTCTCTTGATCCTCAAGTGCAATGTAGATCTGAAAGTAGCCAGTGTAGCCATCAAAGAAGCAGTAATGGGATTTCCTAGCCAACCGCTCTAGCATATGATCAATGAGTAGCAGATAATGATCCTTCCTACTAACTTGGTTAAGCCTCCTGTAATCAATGCAGACTCTCTAACTATTCTGCACTATGGTAGGGATCAACTCATATTTCTGATTTGCTACAACTGTAACACCAGATTTCTTTGAAACAACCTATACCAGGCTTACCCAATTGCTATCTGATATGGGATAAATGATGCTAGCCTATAGTAGCTTGGTTACCTATGCCTTCACCATATCCAGAATCAGAGGGTTGACCCTCCTTTGAGGCTGCCTCACTGGTTTAGCTCCATCTTCTAATAATATTCTATGCATGCACATGGAAGGGCTAACACCAGGGATATCAGCAAGAGCACATCCTATGTCTTTCTTATGTTCTCCCAGGATCTATAGCAATCTATCTTCCTGTTCATCGAGCAAGTTCTTGCTATAATCACAGGAAGTTGCTCATCATCCGCTAAGTAGGCATACTTCAAGTGATCAGGGAAAGGCTCCAATTCTAGTGTTGGTGGTTGTACTATAGAGGGGAGTAATCGAAGGGGCTGTAATGTTTCTGCCAATTAAATCTCTTCATAATCAGCAACTGCTACATACTCTGTAAGGGCAAACTCATCATTTCTCAAATAAGTAAAAATTTCAGCACAAATAACATATGTCAGATCTTCATCACAACTAGTACAGTGGTGCTGAACAAAGTCATCTAAACCCATATGATCAGGAAATTCAGTGCTCATTTCATCGTATACATTCTCAACTAATTCATCAAGTAGTGCGATATGAAAAATAGAATGCTCCTCCGTGGGATGCCTCATAACATCAAAGATGTTGAATTGAACAACAGAGTCTCCAAACTCCATGCATAGAGTTCCTACATGCACATCTATTTTAGTTCTTACTATTTTGAAGAAGGGTCTCCCTAGAATGAGTAGGGCTTTGCTGGATGGTGATTCCCCCTCCATATCTAGAATATCAAAGTCTACAGGAAAAATCAATTCGTCGACCCACACCAACACATCTTCAATCACTCCAGCTGGGTAAGCACTGCTCCTATTAGCCAACTGGATCATAACACCTATTGCATGCAGAGGTCCAAGTCCAAGGGATTGGAAAATTGACATAGGCATTACATTAATGGAAGCACCCAAATCTAGCATGGCATCCTCGAATCTAGAATTGCCAATGATACATGGGATTGTGAAGGTCCCTGGATCCTTGCATTTCTAAGGCATAGGCTTGATAAAGGTTTAAACATTTTGGCTCATACTGATTCTCTCGTTACCCGTTAGCCTTCTTCTGTGAGTGCATAATTCTTTAAGAAATTTGGCATACTTTGGAACTTGCTTAATTGTCTCCAGTAATGGGATATTGACTTATATTTTTTTGAAGGTCTGGAGGAGTTCTCTGTCTTTCTCAGTTTCATATATCTTCTTGGACTAAGTGGCTCTATGTGGAAAGGGAAAGGCTACTACTGCATGCTGTTACTGCTCATCACTTACCACTATTTTTTTCTTACCCCTTGGTTCTTAAGACATTACATCAGGGACTATATCCGCTACTGTGTCTGCTACTAGTTGTTACTGATCTACAAGTTGAGATCTAGTTGGCACTTGTACAGATTTTCCAAAACTTAGCGTAATGGCACTCAAATTCCCTCTTGGATTGGGAATCATTTAGGAAGAGAGCTAGCCAGAACCTTGGGATTTCAACTGACCCAAGAAAGAAGCTAGTTGCCCAATTTGAGTTTCTAAATTCTGTATGGTGGTCTCCGTCCTCTATTGAAATTGAATATTGTCGGTAGCCATCTACTTCACTAAATCTTCAACTGAAGGCTTAAGTTTTGGGGGTATTGGATTTTGATGCTACATAGGCTACTGGAATTGCGGCCTGCTTGGTCCAGTATGGGGATGAAATTGATTTTTCCAAGGCGGTTGGGGAAATTGTTGCCTGTCTTACTGTGGTTGCTGCTGTTGAATCAATACATTACCATATCTCAAATTTAGGTGATATCTCCATCAAGGGTTGTATGTGCTGGAGTACAGGTCATACCTATGCTGCTGATGCTGGTTACTAGGGAAGATACCTGCTGCAGCTACAAGGTGTTCCTGTAACATAGAGCTATCATCCTGAGTGTAGGGCATGCATCTGTAAGATGGGATGGGCAAGAGCAAATCCCACACAGACTAGCAGATCCTTAAATAGGTCATTTCTGTCCCACTACCATCTGTCGCACCAAGGAAGTCAATTCATCAAACCTGTGCTCCATTCTCTGTTGGTTAGTGCGAGACAAATGAACTTAATTCACGTTTCTAGTAGAAGTGTCCATCTGAGTACTAAACTACTGAGAATTGGCAGCCATATTAGAAATCAAGCTTTTAGCAGCAACTGGGGTTTTATCAACTAATACATCCCCACTGGCAGCATCAATCATGCTTCTGTCCATAGGCAACAAACCTTCATAGAAATACTGAATTAGCAGTTGATCACTAATCTGGTGGTGAAGTCAGCTTAAGCACAGTTTCTTAAATCGTTCCCAATACACATATAAAGTTTCTTCTGTCATCTGTCTTATACCATAAATATCTTTCCTAATGGATATAGTTCTAGATGTAGGGAAAAGCTTTTCCAAGAATAGCTTTTTCATGTCAATCCAACTCCTCACTTATCCTTGTGATAAGCAGTACTACCAATCTTTAGCTGCATCAGCAAGGGAGAAGGGAAATGCTCTCAGTTTGATGTACTCCTCAGATATTCCTTGTGGTTTCATTGTTGAGCAAACCATATGGAATTCCTTCAAGTGTTTATGAGGATCCTCACCTGCTAGGCCATGAAACTTTGGCAACAAATGTATTAGTCCAGATTTAAGCTGAAAGTTAGCTTTAAGGTTAGGATATTGGATCCCTAAAGGCTGGTAGCTAACATCAGGGGCAGCTAGTTCCTTAAGGGTCTTATTTTGCATGTTCTCACCCATGGTTACAATTTCACTCAAGGTTTCAAGATCAAGTTCGGTTTCACTTTCACTTACTGCTTTAGGTTCAGTTTCAAAATCTTTTTCAAATTCAGATTCAATTCTCTCACTAAACCTACGAGCTCTATTAAGTGAATGCAAGTCCTTTCAATGTCAGGGTTAATATCAAGTAAATGACTAGTGGAAGACCTAGTCATGCAGCATACAAAGCATTAAAACATAGAATATCCAAGATAGACTACAGAACACTGAAATCCTACCAAAATTGATCTAATTAATCAATGTACACAATTTTTAAAATTTTAGGATCAACATAGGATGAAAGTTAGACAAAAATGACAATAATAATTGTGATACAAAATCTAAAAAAAATTGGAAAAGTGGTCTAAACGGTGGAATTTGGGAAAACCAGGGTGGTGCTTATAACAAAGCATGAGCCTTGCTTATGAAGTCGTTTTCTTTCAAGTAACCAAGTTTCAAGTGAATCCAAGTACATTTATCCATACAAAATCATGAAAATTGACCTAAAACCACATGTTTTCACCAGAATCACCAAAGCAAGCAATCAGAGGTTAGTGAAGGGTTAGTAGTCACCAAATACTCCTAACAAGATTATCAAAGTCAAAGTGATCCCCGGCAACGATGCTAAAATTTGACAACTACCGAGGCTATTAAATTAAATCTCTAAGTAACTGATTTACCAAATAACTGTAGTATAAAAGGTACACCAGTTCAAATCCTTGGATCACTTTGATTAGGTAAGCAAATCAGATTAATGAAAGTAGGGGGTTTTATAATAGACAATAAAGTGATAGTAATGGAAATAACAAACAGAAATTGGAAACAATCAATCCAAGGGAAGTGACTGGTCTTATTTTTAATCCATCATTGATCAATAAAAAGCCATTCAATCACTAATCTAGTTCCTGATTCGTAGAATATATTAAGAAGTCTCAATATAATCCTTGGGTTTACCATGGAATAAGCATCCACGATTAGTTAATCAAGGTTAGACAAATCAAGCCTTCATTTAAACACCATCTTAATCTAAAAATCGAAACCCAATTAATCTAAAAAACTCACAGTTAGTTTTAATGCCTTGTTCAGTCTCTGCAAATCTCTCTTGACACATGACACCTACATAGCTACCATATGAATATCCCAATCAAATTATGCACTTAATGAGAATCTCAAGGGAAAGGAGAAAACTAGATAAATGCTTGAACTAGAACTTATTAAACCAAGATCTCAAAACCAACATCAAGACTGCCATCCCTTGGCTTGATTAAAGATTCTAGCCCTCCATGAACAAGAGGGACAAAATTACAAAGGAATGAAATGAAATCTTAGATAAAATAGATAAGAGAACCAGCCAGAGGCAATGGAACAGTGTTTCTAAAACCTTAGCTGCCAGCAACGTTTTACAACATCTGTATATATATAAAACCCTAAACCATTAATTACAAGTTTGCCCCTAGGTCAAAGTGTCCTCCAGCTGTCTAACCAAGCCATCAGATGATTTCTAAGGCAACAGCATAAGCAAGCAGTTTTGATAAGTGGTCTACAAAGGATGACTTCCAGTGGCAGCATTCTAGCTTTGAGTTCTAGGATAAATTTGACTCACTAAACATCCGAATCAGCCTTGGATTTCTTCATCTAAGTTGTAGCGATTTGTCTTAGATTTACTAGAAGAAAAAGTTCGTGATTATCAAATGTCTAGAACTCAAGTTATGGCCAAAATATGGAAGCAACGTAAAAACTCCAATAATGTTAAAATTTATCATTAAACCCAATTGGAGCTCAAACTTATAAAATGTGGCCAAACCCAATAATTTAAGCACATGAGACGATTAAAATACTAAATGTGAGGCTAAACTAATATATTGAAGTTGTGTTTATCTACCTAACTTTGAGGACATCAATGATGCTAACTTTACAAGTTACTTTATTTCTTAAACTGCCTGTCCTAACTGTGTGGCCATCGTCTTCTCCAAATCAAACTAGCATGCAATAGCTGTCTAAGATATATTGCTGTCCTAAGTAGCATAGAAAGGAAGCTTGACAACTGCTGAGGCTGCCAAACTAAATTGTTTTATATAATCGGTTCACCAATTAATTGTAGCATAAAAGGCACACCGGGTCGAATCCTTGGACCGTTGTGATTAGATAACCAAATCAGGATTAGGAAAATAAAAGGGGATTTTGTAGTGGACAGTAAATGACAGTAAATGAAGATAACAACAAAAATTTGAAACAACCAATCTAAGGGAGATAACCAGTCTTGATATTAACTAATCCTTGATCACTAAAGTGTCATTCAAACAATAACCTCGTTCTTGATTTTTAGAACATGTCAAGAAGCCTCAATATAGTTCTTAGGTTCACTTCTGAATAAGCATTCACCATATAGTTAATTAGGGTTAGAAAAATTAAGCATTCATATAAACACCTTCTCAACCTATAAACCAGAACCCAATCAAACGAACAGTTCATCAATCAATTTGATGTCTCGTTCAGCCTTCACAAATCTCTTGGCATATGATAACTACGTAGCCACCACATGAATGCTCCAACCAGTTAAGCAACTTAATCCGAATCTCAAAAGAAGGAAGAAAACATGATAATTGTTTGAAGTGCAAAATGTTAAACCAAGATCTCAAAATTAAACATCAAGACTGTCAAACCCTAGGATTGATTAAGAAGTTTAGCCCTCCATGGAGAAGAGGGATGAAAATACAGAAGAATATATTGGAACCCTAGACATAACAGAGAAGAGAGAAAACCAGAAGCAATGGAACAGTGACTACAACCCCTGGCTGCCCACAACGTTTTGCAACTTTTGCATTTATATAAAACCCTAATCTACTAATTACAAGTCTACCCTTAGGTCAAAACGTCCTCTAGCTATCTAGCAGACCATCAGAATATTTCTAGGGCAGCAGCATCAGTAAAACGCACAGCTTTAATAAGTGGTCAACAAAGGGATGACTTCCAATTACATCATTCTAGTTCTGACTTCTGAGCTAAATTTGACTCACAAAACGTCCGAATTGGAATTCTTCATCAAAGTTGTAGATAATTGTCTTAGCTTTACTAAAAAACAAATTTCATGATTATCAGATGTCTAGAACTCAAGTTATAGTCAAAATATAGAAGCAACATAAAAGCTCACATAATGCTGAATTGTATCATTAAACCAATTTAGAGCTCAAAGTCATAAACTGTGATCAAACTGAAGAATTTAAGTATATGAGAGGGTTAAGAGACTAAATGTGAGGCTAAAATAATATATTAAAATTGTGTTTATCAAAGCTGATTGACCAATTGCAAAAATAGAGGAACACCAACATTAAAACACGAAATTAAGAAGATACTTACTTGGAAGCCCATTCTCAGTTGTGCAAAATAGTTGGTTTCAAGATTTCAAAGAGCTACTCAACGACGATGGTAATGCCATCAGAATTCCAGTCTGAGCTCGATGGTGACACCATCAGGAAGCTGGGTATATCTCTTCAACTCGTCTTGTCTTTTTGTGTTTGCATTAGGGAATCATGGGTGACGACATAATTGGGACATTAGGCTGATGTGTAAAATCGTTAGATTGATGCATAAAATAGCTAGGTCAAGTAGGATAATTAATAGCCACTTTATTAAAAATTTAATTGATGTTAGATGGAGGGACTAAATTGAAACTTTAAAAAGCTATGAAGACAAAATTGTTTAAATTAAAACTAAGGGGACAAAATTGAAACTTTATATAAAATAAGAGGGCCAAAAGTGTAATTAAGTCAATATATTAATATGTATGTCTATGTGAAGTTAATGGTAGCCATTTTCTCTTATCAATATTTAACTAATTAAAAATTGAAAATTGAAAAAGGTTCTTTAAATTTATGCCATCTAAAGCAACCCTTTTCAATATTTTCATGCATGCATATGTATTTTTTTTTTCTAATTTGTTTATTGTTGTACATACAATTAATAGTTACAAGTGTATCCTAATAAAGCTTCTCCTAGATATCCCATATACTTCTATTTAACTTTTCAAGTAGTCTATGTAGCATGATGTTTTAATTCCCCATTATTTCATATTGTTTCCTCTCCAACTATTTTGCTCATCATTTATATTATAATCTAGGCTATAGGAATTAACCCCATTTATTCATCTTCCATTTTGACCCTTTTTATTTTTCTCTCTCTATTTTTTACTTTAATTTAGGTTATTTTGACTTATTTTTAGTACATGATGACTTTGATGTAATTAAATGACTTATTATAAATTTTGGTCCCTAAAGTTCACTCAATTTTTAATTTGGTCTCTATATTTTAATCTTTTTCAATTTGATCCCTATATTTTTAATTCCTTCCAATTTAGTATCTATTATCCATAATTGAGTTAACACCGTTTCCACAAATATGACGTGGTTAAAAATTGTCTATATAGCCAAAAATTGTATACGTGATATTTCTACATGGAACCAAATGCAATGATGAGTGGAAGAAGTTATATTTTTTTGCTTGGAAACAAACATAAAACCCAGAATCTGGGCAAAACTTCATGAAATCTTTAACCTTTCTCATTGACATTGTCGTTGATCACAAATCGCATTCGCTTTCATTTGTCATGTTCTTTTCCATGTCCCCCATTTCCAAGCTTCCCTTTTCCAAGTCCCCCTTTTCTAGGTCCCCTTTGTTTGGTTCTTTCGTAGGCATGGTTTTCCTTTTACAGTATTTGCAGTGGAGTACAAGTTGGGGAATGCCCAAGGGAGTTCCAATCACACTTTGTCCTCGCATTGAGGAGGCATCCCTAGAAATCAAACACAACTCTTTTATTATAGGGGATTCTGGTAATCATCTCTCCTATAACATGGAATAGATCTAACCCAAGCATCGAATTCTGAGTCTTTCACATCTAGCTTTTAACTCACCTAGCTTACAATGTTTGCAGAATCAACCGACTCAACCTTTACAACTTAATATCTGACCGACCCATCCTCAACACAGGCATTGACCAGAAGTTAGTTCCAAAGATACTTGTCTTTATGTTATGTTCTTTTCTGGACCAAAAAATTATGCATTGCATATGTTCCCCTATTTTGGCTTTGCTTCTCTTTGTTTCCACTTAAGTTAACAAAAAAATTATGTTATTATAAGGAAAACTTTCAGTGGAAGACAAAAATGACTAGCTACTGACTCACCATCGCAACCAAAGGAGGCATTAAATAGCAATTGAAACCACTAAGCTAATTGATATGAATAGCAACACTAACACAGTCAGGCCCATTACAACCATGACTACCCTACCTTACCCAAAAGACAAGCCTGCAAGCTCAACTGGATGAAAGACAATGCATGACTGGATGGACCCTTTTTGGTTAGCCATTGTAGTGTTAGGGTCAGTTTATTGTTGTAGATTATGTTTTGTGATTAATCCTTAATATGTATTAAAATTTTGTATATCTGGAACTTTGTTTGGAAAATGAAGAAAAGAAAAATTTGCAATTTCTTTTTTTGTGTTAAAGAGATTCCTCCCTCGAAGTAGGATTCACAACATTTGGTGCCTTCATTAAGTTTTCCTTCCTTCTCCATGGCAGAGGACTCTCCGACCACCACTGTCTGTGGCAACCCCTAGGAAACCGTCTTCTCCCACCGTATGGATAGTTGCAGTTCATCTACCTATAACTCACCCACCTCAATGCCAAGATTCCCTTAGTACCCATTATGCAGCACGAGCACTCCATCATCCCTTCACTTAATATGGCCGACGACCATAGTCCCACTTCCCTTAGTAAACCCACCATCAACAAAATACCCTTACGCCACAACAACCCCCAACCCCTTGATTCCATTACTACACCACCAATAGCCCTAAACCAACTCCTCGAGGCCATTCTACAAACCAGTGAAAACATTATTCATTTCCACTAAACCCCATTAACTAGCTTACCTCCATAAATGAAGAAACACTCCACCTCCACGACAATTCTCAATTCCTAATTCCCCGATTAAAATCCTAAACCAACTACCCCTCACCACCGAAAACAACCACTCCTCAAGCACCCAAACCTCTCCCCACACCCAATACCCCAGTCTACGCATCTCACCTTCAACATTCCAGTTCCCATATACGAACACCTCATGCCCCCCACAATTCCTCAAATTTCCTTCAAAATGACTTTCCCATCAATTTCCCCAAATTACCAATTCCACAAGAACCTCATATCCCATATATCTCCCCACACTACCTTGGACTGATTATCCCTCACTACGAACACTTAGACAAAATTTGACAATCCAACCTCATTGAACTTGATGTCTAACAGCTTCACTCTGAAATTCTTGCTCACCCCGCCACCCACACTGATAAAAGAATCATCGATGGCCTCATTTTTTTATGTGGTTATAGACATTTAGCAACTCTAACAACATTGTTATTACTCGCTTGAGCTCCCTTAATAGCCAAATGTTCCGCATAGTCTTTGGCTACCACAAGGTCTAAGTGAAAGGCGTTAAGGTCATCACGGCCAGAATCACCCCTAACACCATGGCATTTACGTTCAAATGTCATCAGATGTTGCCATCCTCAAGTCCAAAAATCACACGGGCGTCGATTATGTCTCAATCAGGTCTGGAACTGTTAACTTGAAGATTAAGGCCCTAATTGGTGCATCGCATAGGATAAAGACTAGATTGTATAAGTAGCAATGGATAATATTTAATAAGCTATCCATATATAAGTTGTTATACTATCATGTGTTTGTTGTAACAACGTATAATATGTAGAATTATATAACATAAAAATGGGTGAGGCGGCAGTGGTGATGGTAGTGGGTGGTGGTGGTGATGGCACTAGCAGTGTTATGCGATGATCACAGTATAGTGTTATACTTATCCCACCCCACCCCTCCCCTTGTACTATATAAAAAGTTGTAATCGTATAAGTTAATATAATTCATTGTGCGTGCTAAACAACGTATAAGATTGGATTATATTAGCTTATATTATCCAATGTTCTCTTATACGACACACCAAACAGGACCAAATGTTGAATGTGGACCTAGCCATGAAATAAGGTATTTTTGTTGCATTTTATTATATATTTTTCTCAATTAATCTTGTTTAAAATTTAATTAAATATGATGTTTTATGTTAAAATTAATATTATTTGGACAAAGGTTTAAGTTCATTTGCATTATATAAATTTAAATCCTTAATTAAATAAAATGAAATTAAAAAAATTTAAAATATATATATATATATATATATATATTATGTTCTTTTATACTTTATTAAAAAATAATACTTAAATTCTAAATTTAAAATAAGACTAAGCTAAATCAAATATAGTCCTAACTGATATGTGTTTATTATTAAGGATAGAAATTCTTAGATATACTTGGCTTATAATTTTTTTGTAAACTAAATTAATTATGAATGAATATATATACATATTAAAAATAGAGCCCACGTCTAACATGCTTATATAATTTTTTATAATTGGTTTAATCTTGCATTGGAAGAATAGAGAGGGATCTGGATCTGGTCATGTTAGGGGCGCAACATGACTGATCATATTAACATCATGGTCGTTCATTCACTTTTAAACGGTTAGGATACATATTATTTTATTTACATGAAAACAAAACAAAATCACCCATCGTGACCATTCAAAGATAAATAAACGATTACAATTTTGCTAACTCGGTTATGTTATTTGCTAACATGACCTAATTAGAGAGAGAGTTGAACAAACAAGATGTACAAAATGTGCAAGTTAAATCGATTACATTTACCAATACTTCAAAATGGTATTAAAATAAAGTCATGGGGAAACCCAGCAATAGATTTGTAAAGAATATCATCCTCCAACATATAGCCATGGTCAATGTCCAAAGCCCAAACTTGAATCCAGTGTAGTCACTATAGACAGTTATGATGGGCCACGCCACGCCACGCCATCATAGCAGTCCATAGTGACTGCACTAGATCTTTATCCCCAAAACCCCATCATAATTGACCAAAATTACTGCCCAGATAAAATTGGTTGCCTTGGTCAGATGAATATCTCAAAGGGTGTCTTTGGAATTTCATAATTTAGCAAGCCCAACCTTATTCTAATGTTTTTAACTCACGGACTTTTTAAGGGGCCATTTGGGCCTCTTGAAGGAAATAATTAGTTTCATATAATTTCTGGCTAGTAGCTAACTTGAAGTGTCCATAGGTCTAGCTCAATAATAATTGAATATGAAAAATATAAAAATTTATTTATAAATGAGTTGGGCTCAAATCTTAATAATAAAAATGAATCTAGGTTCATTCTTGCAGCTTTGTTGTGTTGCCCTAGTTAGTAACGATACAGATAAGCTCGGCTAAAAACTAATCAAATTGTGAAAAAATTAAAAAATACAGCCTCCCAAAAATATTTTGAAAATTGTTAAATTTGGGGTCACTTTTATAATTAGGTATTGTTGTAATTAGGTATTGTTGTACAAGTGAATCTCGGAATTACACTTTTTTTTTAATTTTTGTTATTTACATCTATTTAATTTATTTTTACATATAAAAATGTAAAATCTCATAATATTTAAAAGAATGTGATGTTCAAAAATGTGTAATATATATATATATATAAAACTTAATTTTTCTTTATTTTCAAATTTAAAAAAATTATTAAACTTCAAGCAAATCTGACTCACTAAATAAATTTTGACTAAAATTTTGTTGCTTTTTCTTCAAAAGCCTAGCTCATATTTAGAGAACCCCAGCATGACCTATCTAGCTTGAAGTAAAGGAACTTAATTGTAGGCAGAGTTTCAACTTGAAGTAAAGTTAAATCGATCAATTCCAACTTGAAGTGAATTGATTAATTCTTTTTTACTTTTCAAATTTCTTGTACAATCAGGCTTTTGGGGTGAAAGTGAGGGATATTATATACCAATACATTCATGAACATATCCTACACAAATTGCTGTGAAATTTAATTGCAATTCTAAGCATCCTTGCAAGAGGATAAGGCTAGAGAATGTGAAGCTCACATACAAGGAGGAAGAAGCCCAAGCTTTGTGCAACCATGCCGGGGCATCGGTGTCAGCTTCGGTTTAGTCGGAGAGTTGCTTGTAGGGAAAATGTGCTAGAAACTTGAAACTATGTTCAAGATTTAATGAAGCAACACAGAAAGGAACCTTTGTGTTTGTCCTCAAAGTCATCGAGGACAAGATAGGTAGAGTGTGATAGAGTGGAACTGTTGGTTGGGAGAAAGATTATTGCTTGGGCATGTGGCGTTTGTGGTCCATTGGGCTGGAGCCTGGCCTTGCAATTTGTATGGGCTATTATGAAGTCCAAATATTTATGGTAGGATTATTGTATATAATAAAGTAGAATATGAAATATAAAAATTTTAAATTACTTTATATGATTTTTCCATCGGGAGTTGAATACATAAAATTTGCAAGAAAAAAAAAATATGCCAGGTATTAAGAACATGGCTTAAAATAAAGCAAGAAGGAGAATAATTATAAATCAAATTTTTATGAATAAGATTTAAACTTGTAACTCCAAGTTATGTATAGGACTTTAATATTATTGTCTATTGAAAAGTGATGTAAACAGGAAAATAAAGGAGAATAAAATAAAAGAAAATACAATTCTCAAAATAAATTGAATATCAATATTTATGGTTTTAAAAATCGTACCGTCCCGACCGTTCAAACCAATTTAATTAGGAATAAGTGGCCTAGCTAATTTGGCACACACTAAGGGGGCGTTTAGTATCCGAAATGTTTTTACATTCTTGAAAATGTTCAGTTGAAAAACAAATTTCCTTTGTTTGATAGAAGATTTGAAAAAATATTCCTGAAATATAACTTTTTTCTAAAATCCACTTTCTTTAGAATTTACAAATGAAACATTCCCTCCAAAACACATGGGTTAGAAATATTCTAAGAGGGAATAGAAAATTTAAGAATATTTTATTACTCAAATACCCTATGATAATACTCCAAATTAAAAAAGGTAATTAATATGAAAATATAAAATTATATAATGATAGAATAGAAAATTATTTTTATATTTAATAAATTTAATTTAATAAATGTAATTTTTATATTTGTAAAATATAATTATTTTTATATTTAATAAATATAATTTATTAAAATTAATTAATATAATAATGATAAAATTATTATTATAAAATATTTATAATGATAAAATTATTTATAATGGTAGAATTATATTGGTACATATATTATTTTACTTAATTTTTTTAAACTTAATTAAAGGATATTTTTATAAAATTTATTTACATTACTCAGAATATATTATATAAAATAAATATAAAAATATGAATGTTGAATTATAAGAAAAATTGAGTCGTAACCAAACACATTTTAAAAATTTTTTTAAAATCTCATTTCTTTTAATGAAAAAAAATTGGCGACATGTGGCTCACCTCCAAAAAATTGAGCGAATCATTGCTTACCCGTTTCCTGAGTTTTTTAAAAGAAGAGGAAGATAGATAAGAAGAAGAGAAAGAGATCTAAAAAGAAGAAGAAAAGAAAGAGATCTAAGAAGAAGAAGATGATGACGACATGACGACGACAACATGCTTCCTTCTGTAATGGCGAGTAAGCAAGGCAACGCCGAAGGCTGCTTCATTTGTAAGCTTCTGGGCATACTTTAAGCTTCTTCGGTAACAGAGACCTCTTTACTTTCGCAAAGCAGTGATTCAAGTGAGGAACATGTGAGAGTGTGCGCTCAATCGAGGGTTTAGTTTAGAGGATCACGTGGATGATGGATCAGATTAAAAAGGCTCCCTTTTCTTTTACCTTACGTTTTTGTTTTCTAAAGATTTTTTTTTCACCTTAAATACTTTTTTTAATTTTTCTAGTATTATAATTATTTTAATTCGCGACAATAATTATTGAGTGGTCATTTAAGATTTAAAAAATGTTTATTTTTAAATTAAAAATATAAAATAAATTAACATACATTAAAGATAATTTTTTAATATTTTTTAAAGTTTAATATACTAAAAATGATAGCTTAATAATTATAAAAATTTCTTTTTTGCAATAAAATCAAATTAAATAATAAAATATTGACTTATTTGACAATTAAATATATTAAATATATTAGTTATTATATATATAATACATTACACTATATATAATATATAAATTAAAAAATTCAAATATTATTTAATTTAAATTTATTTTGACTTTAATTGGATTAATGACCCCTTGATCCTATGTATTCATCTTTTCAATGACTAGTTTGATTTTTAAATATTGTCTATATTACTAATTAAGGAATAAATATTTAGTTTTTTTGAAGCCTATTCATAAATAAACTAAAAACAAATCTTAAAGATACTCAAATACCTGATATCATAATCCTCATTCTAATAAAACAAAATATAAAATATGAGTTAATGTATCTTTAAACAGGTCAAATAATATCTTAAATTACTCATATTATCTAATAACAATTAAATAACTCTCAACTGATAAATATATAATCAAATAATAAAAGAAATAATAATCCTCTATAGTAGTTGACATTATGTATGTGAAGTGCATAAGAAAAAACACAACCTTTCACTATTAGTTTAAGTTAATGTAAAAGAATATTTTGATATGGTTTGATATGCTTGTATCTTAATTTACTTTTATTTTTTATAATTTTTTTAAATTTAAATAATAAAATAAATATAAAATTTTAAATGATTTTCATTAATTATAATTATTTATCTTTTATTGTCAAATAACAAAAATATTTATAAAATTTAAAGTGACTATTTATTGAGAAGTTATAAATTTTCAATTAATTAACCATGACTTATTTTTTATTTTGAAATAACAAAGTTAAAACGTAACTATTCATTTTCACCAATAAAAAAAATTAATTTCTCAAAACCAACACATCAAAGTCTCCACATATGAAACTCATGTATAATTAAAAATTAAGTTATAGTTTTTTTATGAAATTAAGTTATAGATTATTAACAAAAAATTTTAAAGTAAAAAAATATTTTCTTTTTTACTCTCAATCTTCATATATAAAGGACTGAAAGTTGTTTCATTTTAAATGACTAATATGATATCATAATGAAACATTTAACTATTCCAATAATTTTTTTTGATGAAAATTTTTTAATGAGTTTAAAAAAATGACTTATATAAAAAAGTTCATTTTAAAAAAATAGTTTTTATAGAAGGATAAGTTGGTTCTAAAAAAGAATATATTTTAATAGAGTGAAAAGTTATTTTGTATTTAGATGCAATAAATGAGAATAATTTTTGAATGAGAAAATGTATTCGATTGTAAAACTGTAAAATAATTTTTAATTAATAAAATTACTAAAAATGACATGTATAAAAAATTAAAAATTAACAAGTTTTAATGGGTCAAATTTTTATTTTTATTTTAAAATAATAAAATAAATATATACAGGACTAAAAACAATAATTTATAAAATAAAATAAAAATTATAAAAATAATCATAATTAAAAATAAATAAATCAAAAAATAATATAACTATATTAAAAATATTTAATTAAAAAAATATGATAAAAAAATAAATTTTAACTAAATAAACAACATCAAAAGAGACTGAGAGTCAAAATAGAGAAACAAAATAATATTTCATTCTTCTACAATAAAAATTTATATTTTTTACATTCTTCTTTAATAAGAAAATCTCCTTCTCAATCAACTTATCATTCTTAAAAAAAGAACACATAGAAAGGAACATGGCTTTAATCATTTGAAATATAAAAAAAAAAAATTTCACCATCTTAATTGTATAATTTATTTTCATTATTTGTCCTTCCATTCTTTTTATTATCGTTGCAAAGGGGGACAAAAAAGTCAATGCAGTCCAACAAGCCGGTATTGCCCTAGAAACTGGAATTCCTAGACGAGGTTAACGCAAGGCTAAGATCTAATTACTTTGGGAAATCCAACGGCCTATATCCTTCACCTTCTCCTCTATGAATATCTTCATCGCTAATTTTCCAACTCTAGCTAGCGCCACTATCGCAGTCGCAACCTAGCAGTCTCTTCTGATTCCAACTCTAGCTGGCGCCCCTATAAGCAGCACTCTCGCTCCAGCCTTCATTCTCTGCAGGTCTGCAACTCCTCCATCCCCCCTTCTCTCTCCGCTTCCTCTTTCAGTTTGCTATTGTATTCTAGAGCCGATGTCATATGTAGATATAGTTGGTGTAAGTTCTTCTTCTTTATCTTCCAACTTTATTAGCAATGTCTTCTCAAAATCTCAGTGGAGGCAACTGCCCCCACCTAACACAAGGCGGTTCCGTCCTAGTCTTCCTTTCCATTCAGAGATTCTAGCTTTGCGCACCAATTTTGCTTCCGTTACTGGTAGGAAGAAGAAATATGGAGGTGTATTGCCTTCAATTCTGCGGTCATTGGAGTCAGGAGATGACATTGAAAAAACCCTTAGTTCATTTGGTGGGAATCTGGGTCCAAAAGAGCAGACAATTATTCTCAAAGAACAGAGGAGCTGGGAACGAGTTATTCGGGTTTTTGACTGGTTCAAGTCACAGAAGGAGTATGTCCCCAATGTAATTCACTATAATGTTGTGCTTAGAGCTCTTGGGAAAGCTCAGCAATGGGATGAGCTGAGACTTTGTTGGGAAGAAATGGCGAAAAATGGCGTTTTGCCTACAAACAACACTTATAGTATGCTGGTCGATGTGTATGGCAAAGCAGATCTTGTAAAAGAAGCGCTTTTGTGGATTAAACATATGAGACTGAGGGGATATTTCCCAGATGAGGTTACCATGAGTACGGTTGTTAAAGTTTTGAAGGATGCTGGAGAATTTGATAGGGCGGATAGATTCTACAAGGACTGGTGTGCTGGGAGGGTTGAGTTAGATGTTTCTGATTTAGATTTTTTAACTGATACCGTGAATGGCTCTGGATCAATTCCCATTAGTTTTAAGCATTTCCTTTCTACTGAGCTCTTCAAGACAGGCGGGAGAAATCCTTCTTCCAACATTATGACTTCATTGAATACAGAGAAGTCTCCCGGAAAGCCTCGGCTCACTTCCACTTATAACACCCTGATTGATTTGTATGGCAAGGCAGGGCGGCTAAAGGATGCTGCTGATGTCTTTTCTGATATGTTAAAATCTGGAGTGGCAATAGATACAATCACTTTTAATACTATGATTTTTATTTGTGGAAGTCACGGTGATTTGTTCGAAGCTGAATCTTTGCTTAGTAAAATGGAAGAAAAGGGTATATCACCTGATACAAAAACATATAACATCTTTTTGTCTTTGTATGCTAATTTGGGGAATATGGATGCGGCTCTCGGTTGTTATAGGAGGATCAGAGAGGCTGGGCTCTTCCCAGATGATGTGACTCGCCGAGCTCTTCTTAGTGCATTATGTGAACAGAATATGGTTCAGCCTGTGGAAGCTTTAATTGATGAAATGGAGAAATCTTGTATTCCTATTGACGAGCATTCTCTTCCTGGTATTATCAAGATGTATACTAAAGAAGGATCTTTTGATAAGGCAAATGACTTACTTCAGAATTGTCAACTAAATGGGTGGCCATCATCAAAGATGTGTGCTGCAATTATGGATGCTTTTGCTGAAAAGGGACTTTGGGCTGAAGCAGAGAATATGTTCTTTAGGGAAAGAGATATGGTAGGACAGAGAAGGGATGTTGCAGAATACAATGTCATGATCAAAGCATATGGCATAGCTAAACTTTATGACAAAGCCATTTCTCTCTTCAAGGGCATGAGAAATCAGGGGACTTGGCCTGATGAATGCACTTATAATTCTCTCATTCAAATGTTATCCGGTGCTGATTTAGTGGACCAAGCAAGAGAGCTCTTGGCTGAAATCCAGGGAATGGGATTTAAGCCACCTTGTCAGACTTTTTCTGCCGTTATTGGATGCTATGCTCGTCTTGGTCAACTCTCTGATGCACTTAGTGTATATCAGGAAATGCTAAGAGCTGGAATAAAACCAAATGAGGTTGTGTATGGATCTTTAATAAATGGATTTGCAGAATATGGTAGTCTTGAAGAGGCACTTAAATACTTCCACAAGATGGAAGAATCTGGAATATCAGCAAATCTAGTCGTGTTAACATCCCTTCTGAAGGCTTATTGTAAGGTTGGGAGCTTGGAAGGCGCAAAAGCCATCTATGAGCGAATAAAGGGCTTGGAAGGTGGTTTTGATATTGTTGCCTGCAATAGTATGATCGGTCTCTTTGCAGATCTTGGCATGGTATCTGAAGCAAAGCTAGTTTTTGGAAATTTGAGAGAGAAGGGTTGGGCAGATGGGGTTTCATATGCAACAATGATGTATCTTTACAAAAACATGGGCATGCTTGATGAAGCCATTGAGATTGCAGAGGAGATGAAACTGTTGGGTTTACTGAGGGACTGTGTTTCCTATAATAAGGTATTGGTGTGCTATGCCACTAATGGGAAACTTCGTGAGTGCGGTGAATTAATGCATCAGATGATATCTCAGAAGCTTTTGCCAAATACTGGAACTTTTAAAGTGTTATTCATTGTGTTGAAGAAGGGAGGGTTTCCAATTGAAGCAGTAGCACAGTTGGAGTCATCCTACGTGGAAGGGAAACCTTACGCTCGACAAGCAGCCATCACTGCCTTGTACTCTTCGGTGGGTATGCATGCTTTGGCACTAGAATCTGCTCAAACATTCATAGGATCTGCGGTTGCTCTTGACTCCTTTGCCTATAATGTGGCAATCTATGCTTATTGTTCAGCTGGAGATATTGACAAGGCATTAAATGTATTTATGAAAATGCAGGATGAGGAAGTAGAACCAGACCTTGTAACACATATAAATATGGTAAGTTGTTATGGAAAAGCTGGCATGGTTGAAGGCGTGAAGCGGATATATAGCAAACTAAAATATGGAGAGATCGAGCCCTGTGAATCCCTGTTCAAGGCTATTATAGATGCCTATAGAATTGCCAGTAGGCAAGATCTCGCTGAGTTGGTTAGCCAGCAGATGAGATTCACTTTCAACTCTGAAGAATATTCTCAGATTGAAACTGAAGATGAACATGATGAAGCTTCTTCAGGTTTTTAAAGTTGCAAATTGTTGTATATTAAGAGGGACAAGATCATATATGCTAGTGTACAGTGGTGGATTCCTTCAGGCATGCAATGGTTTAGGGGGAATTTTTTATATTTAAGACTTTCAACCATGCAATGGTTGCTTTGAAGGGGCTTTGTCTGATATCATATGGGACTAGAGCCCTCTTTTATATAGATGCTGCTTCTTTTGTATCTTCTGTTTTTTGATGCTTTGATTTTTAGGAGAATGTTTTAGAGAGACGTTCTTTTCAGAAACTTTATTTTTTATAAATCTCACAAACTCACTCTATCTCATCCGCATCATCACACATATTTCATCACATTAAGATTTAATCTCTCTCAACATGACAATTAACGTGTTTGTGGGAGAAAACCATCACATTAAGATTTAATTTCTCTCAACATGACATGTAATATGTTTGTGAAAAAAAAAAAATTTGTGAGAATAACATTTCTCAATATTTTAACCCTGAAGTTGTATTCTTCCTTTCTTTATAACAAAGTTCTTTTTATTAATTTTATATTTGTAATTAGCAGTCTTAAGTCTTAACAAAGCTTGTGTCAAGACAGACACGAATGCCTCCGAAATTAGATCATAATTGATGTTTTTCAGTTAGTTTTAGAATGCTAGATTCTTAGTATCCGTTTTTCTTATTATCGCCATCTGAATTTAATTTTAGGAGGATATTTTAACCCTCAAAAGAGAATCACTAGAATACATAAGGCATTGGACTCAGATGATGTTGAGCTTGTTAGACTACTTTTAACTCAGTCGGATATAACTTTAGATGAAGCCAACGCTCTCCATTATGCTGCTGCCTACTGTGATCCTAAGGTTGTTTCCGAGGTTCTTAGTTTGGGACTGGCTGATGTCAATCTTAGGAATTCTCGGGGCTACACTGTGCTTCACATTGCTCCCATGCGTAAGGAGCCTTCAGTTATAGTATCCCTTCTTACAAAAGGGGCTTGTGCATCGGATTTGACTTTGGATGGTCAGAGGGCTGTTAGTATTTGCAGGAAGATGACAAGACCGAAGGACTATCATGCAAAAACAGAGCAGGGAAGGAAACTAACAAAGACCGGATATGCATTGATGTTTTTGAAAGAGAAATGCAGAGGAATCCAGTGCCTGGGGATGGCTCTATATCTTTCCAAACTATGGCTGATGATCTGCACGTGAAGCTGCTATACCTTGAGAATAAGGGTGTGATTTCAAGGATAATTGTCTTCTACTCTTTGTTTTTCTTCTATACATTGTTGTCTTTGGTCCAGTGTCTACCTTATACAACCTCTCAGCAATGAATGTTTTCTCTAGTGCCACTGAAACTCAATTGATAGCACTAGGTTATAATGTGAGTGAGAGGAGTGAATCCTAGCAATTAGATCTTGCATGAATGTTCAAAATTAAAGCATCATGTCTGTGACTTTTTTAAGTGGTCATTGGACCATTAAGTGTTCTTTTAATTCTAACCATTCATGCAAGATTTAATGGTCAATATGTATCCTCTCACTCATAAAATAAACAGATTCAACCGATTCTCTCACTTGATATGCTGCCTCCACACACACAGATTGATAATTAGGAGCCTTGCTTACTTGTTTGGAGGAAATTCTTTGTGCCAAATTCCACTTGTAAGGAACATTATCATGTAATTTTGGGACTTGGACTGCGTCCTTGTGAGAGCAGACCTCAGGTCTGACCAGTTGACCTATTAGCTTTATTACTTTAGCTAGTCTGGCAGTTTTTATCTCTTCCTCCTATTATTGGCACTGTTATATCATTCTTCTGACCTGTTTTCCCTTGCTTCTGCAATTTCCTTTATATCTGTAGTCAAATGCCTTGGGGGGATGTTCATGCTGACTCAAATTTATGCTTTAAGACAAGCAATACTTTTGAAGCTGAACTTGATAAGTTAAAGCGCATAAGTACTGAGAGCTCCTATTTGTGAGATAAATGATACGAACCCTCCAGAATCACTAGGAACAGATTGTAATTGAAGGAAGATAGAACCCTAAGGAAACAAAGTCCTTAAAACCCCAATCTTGAGAAGATGATCGAAGATAGAACC
>JASKGM010000011.1:3402392-3446019 GCA_034509205.1 Ceratonia siliqua | reverse complement strand
TACTTAAATGTATTAAACTTTCCTTTTTCATATTTCATCTAGTTTTACTTTTTTGAAAATTATTTCAACATCTTGGGTGCGATTGAAATATTTTAAAATTTTATTGATATTTTCTTAAATTGTTTTGATATTTACTAACATTTTAGAATTGCTTTGATAAATTTTTAAAAGATTTTCATCCTTCAAGGCACTTCAAATATTTTAAATATTTTTGATATTTGCTTAAAGGTTTCTTTTTATATTTATTAGCATTTCAAGACCCCTTTATCATTTTCATTTAAATATTCCAACTTTTAGGGAACCTCATATATTTTGTAAAATATCTTCACATTATCTTAATGTTTTATTTATTTATTAGTATTTTAAAATTGCTTCCATAATTTTCTTAGAATATTTCAACCTTTAAGGCACTTCAAATAATTTTTAAATTATTTCAACATTTAAGGGCACTTTAATTTATTACCTTAAGCGGATTTTATATTTCCTTAAAATTTTCAGCTCCTAGAGTTTTATTGAGTTTTCATGTCTCTAGATTTTGTTTTTTGTTATCAACTCCTTAATAATTTACCAACGTTTTTAACTGGGTGATTTCCTTCCATATTTGTTATAACACTAATAAAAATTTTCTATTTACGATAAATAAGGTTGATGTGCCATTTTGGGTTTAGTGTTTAATAGGATTTATTTTTTGCCATTATGGTTTAGTGTTTAGGATATAGTGTATAGTTTTAGGGCAAACATTATTATTCAATCTCATAAATGCAAACTATAGTTGTTTTAGGGCACCTCAAATATTATATAAAATTTCTTAATCTTTTTGCAAAGTTTTTTGTCATTTACCGGTATTGTAAAACGACTTCCATAATTTTTTTAAGAATATTTCTAACTTTAGGGCACTTCCAATATTTTTTAAATTTTTTTGATATTTTACTATTTCTATAATTTTATAAAAATATTTTCATTAGGGGTATCTTAAATATATTTTAAAATATCTTTTCATTATGTTAAAATATTTTAAGATTTAGGATAGCTTGAAATTTTTTTTAAAATTTTGTTGTTATTTTCTTAAATGGTTTTGAGGATTAGTAGCATTTTAAAATTCCATCTATAATTTTTTAAAATGATTTTCATCCTCAATAGCACTTAAAATATTTTAAAATTTTCATGATATTCTCTTGATTTTTTGTTGTTGTTGTATATATAATAGCGGTTTAAGACTCAATCTCTAAATTTTTAAAAACTTATTCTTTTAGGCCAACTGAATTTTTTTTAAAATTTTTTCATATTATCATGAAGTTGCTTTTACATTTACTCGTATTTTCAAACCTCTTCCATAATTTTTTTTATGGTGATTTTTAACTTACATCTAAATGTGTTATTAAGTTTAGATGTAACAGTTATTAGATATGTATTAATTCTTTCTAACTGTTAAATCAAATAAGGACAGTTACTTGATCTAATAATTAAAATGTATAAATGCTCATTCAACAATTATTACATATAGATGTATTGCTATATCTAGATATAAGCTTAGAAATCATATTTTCTTAAAAACATTTTACCCGGCACATGAAATATATTTTTAGAATTTTTGTTTATAGCAATGTTTTACAATTTGAATAAATTTGGCTAGTTCAAGCAGTTGAACTGGCACCTAATCAGTCCAGGTCACATAATAAAACTAATTTAAGAGTTGAACTGTTTGGATCAAGTGATCTGCCAAACTCTGTAAAAATTCATAACCTAGAGCTAGGTTTCAAAAATTAGTGTAACTTCTCACTATTTTGTGCTTTTAGGCTATTTTATATATTTGCTTTAATAAAGATCAATACAACTCAATAATGTTTGTGATATGACACAAAAGGCCTAAATTTGAGTTCAAAAATAATTAAATTCATATTTTTTATATTTATTTATAATGGTAAATCAGAATAACTTATAATTATATATGTCTATGTTTATTATAAAAAAATTATTTTTGTAATTATGAAGTTACTCGGTTCAACTATTAGTTTAACCTGTTGAACTAATTAATCAATATCGTGTGTTTTTAGCTATCTATCCAAAAGCAGTTAGTGAGGTTTCGAGATAGGATAATACAGGGCATGACAAAATATTTATATTTTTAGCTTGTAAAAATTTTCAATAAATTGAAATTGAAATTATACTGAAACAAAAGAACAAAATGTGAGATTACTATTCATGTTTTTTTTTAAAAAAAACACACACACACAAGAAGCTATAGCTTTCCCTTTTTCCTGTATTGTTTCTCTTGACTAAATAGAACCCAAACAAAAAAAACTTTTATTTATTTATTTTAAATAATATTGGGCGAAGTATACCACCTATAAGGTCCTAACTCTTAAATTCAAATCCTATTAAAAACAAACGAAGTGGGATTTGTTGTGTAGCTGATAGAACCAAAATTGAATTGTTTCTTTCAAATTTGTAGTTCACAAACTTGAAGTGTAAAAGAAAAATCAGTGAAAGTTAAACAGTATTAAGAGGGGATGAGTGAATTGGTATAATATATAAAATTTAAATTTTTTTAAAATTTTTCAAAAGTTATTCGAAATATATTCTGTTAAGAGAGGTTCCTTAAATCTTTTGAGGTGTCTTAAAAGTTTGAAATATTTCAAAATTAATCTGTATTATATTCAAGAATAAACTTTAAAAAACAATAAGAGGATGGAGAGAAACACAATAATTTATCCTAATTCAAGTTTAATGTGAAACCAATGTCTAATTTCCTTGACTCTCAAGGGATTTTTCTCCACTAAGTAATCAACTCGTTATACACTGATTTTTCTTATTCACCAGAAATAAGTAGTTTTACTGTTAACAATGAAAAAAATAGTTTCCAAGCTCACTACCAACTATAACAACAAATGATTTTTATTTGCTTACCATAAACGAATCAGAAATTTAAAATGAAAAGAATGACTCTCTTAAAGAATATATAGTTTGCTTTTTGTACTCATTTTTTCTCTCTAGTTTTTTTTTATAAATTCTTTCAAGGTAAAAAATTAAAAATCAAAACCACAAGAAAAATGTTCTGATAATATTTCTTATAGGTTTTATGCACAGTTTGGATGATATTCTCTTTTACTTTTACTTCTCTTTTATAAGCTTCAGAAATTAGCTGTTGTCTATCTCCTCCAATCTTGGGATTTTTAGGCTCCTACATAAATCTTTGCAACCTCAAAATCAAATTTGTGATGAAAATATTTGACCTTTATCTTGTCAACTTTCATATTAATTTTCTTTCCTTTTTTGATCCTCCATCAAACATATTTGATCGTGATGATTTTTTTACTTTGTTTTCTTCTTTCAGATTTGCAGCATTTTTATTTTCTTGATTCTTTCCTTGTAGATATATGATTTCCTGAAATCTGATAGAGAATCTTCCTTTGAAAACTTTCCTTTTATTGCTTCTATGTAGTTCTTACGATTGCTCTATCTTTTCATATTTTTTAGACTTCCTATTTTAAATGAGTTTGATTATGTGACTCACATTGTTCCAGCAAAGGGTGTCCAAGAGTGCATTTAATATGTCTTGATTTTCTCATTTGTCCATTGCTTTACAATTGGTAGATATTCTAACTTGGTAAAATTGGCTTTTGTATATTTATTGTGGTCTTCATGTACTTTATGTGTCTTCATTATTTTTGTTTTTTAGCTTTATTCTCTTTCTTTCACCTAAGTAAGAATATACACAAATAAATTACTTTGACTTTTCTTTGCCTTTTATATTTTAGTTTTTATCATCAAAACTTAATTGGAGAATTCTCAACGTCAACAATCAGAATTTGTGGTTCTTTCTAAAGAGGAAAGATTAAAAGAGAGCAGGCTAATATCATGTTCATCTAAACACACCTCTTTTAATCTTAAGTATTAAAATATTTAATGTCAAGAGTTTCATTTCCATTATTTTTTTTTCTTCAAATTCTGGATTGCTCTAGCTGCTATCTAAGTAATAAAAAGAAAAAGAGAGCAGCCGCTGCTGGGATTCAGTGATGAGGGTGGTAGTTGAGAGTGTTCAGTCATGTTGAGTTAAAAGTGTTGTTGAAGGGTTTATCATGAATTGCCCAGAGTTTTCCGACGTGAAGCAGAAGCATATTAATTGGCACAACCTAACGAATTGGATGACATTCCGCTTACCCATATAAAAGGCACTCTGGAAATGAAAAGTGACCACTTTTGGCCAATGAAAGTGACCTTACGGTCATGTTATTCAATGGTATGGTTGTTTTTGTGATTGAATGATCATGATCATTTAAAAAATATATAAAAAAACATGCATAATCACACATGGATAGTTACGATTTAACTTCTTCCGTTATGTTGCAACGGGTTTTAAAGTGACCACTCTAATGGTAAGAAATTTCAATAATTTATAAGAAGTCTTGATTTCAAACTTCTATTTTGTCCATACTGTTAAAATTATTTTGCTCCTGGGTGTATTTCGTTAATTAACTTAAATAATCTTTTGGAATTACCCATAACAACATCATTGATTACAATTATTAAAATGGACACTATATATAATAATTAATTAGTAGATCAAATTTCCAATCAAGCAACAAACATTATGATTATCATGGATTAAATTACACAGCATTGATGTGAAGCTAGCTGAGGCAGTGTGCTTAATTAATTGGGATTACATACCATGAAGTGGGATTATGTCTTCCTTATTAAGCCAAGAGGAAATTTGAAGGATGGCACTTTGTTTTTGGTTGGTTAACGGCTTCAATAAGGAATGTTTGAAAGCAAGCTATTAACAACCTTTTGGTCTTCACTTTTTCCACTCTCAAATCAAAACTGTCCTCTTCCTGTGGTAATGAAAGTGACTCTCTATAACTGTGCCTCAGTCAACCAGATAAATCTTCTAACAATGAGATTAAGTATATGATACGTAACTGGAATAGAAAACAAGGAAAATGCATATTTTTAATGAGACTAATATCTTTATATAGGAAAATTCTTAAGTATTTAGTGCATAATTCAATCTGTAGACGAGATAAATAGAAATATTAAAATTTAAGAGTTATAAATGAGAAGAGTTGTTTATAAAAGATAAAGAGAATGAATATATATTAACTTTTTCTTTTTATTGTGTAAATACTTGTTGATGATTGCATGAGAGTGATCATGTATATATATTTCAGTAACTAATACAGAAAATCATGTAATTAAGAGAAATCACTATGTATATAGATTTTAGTATATTTACAAATTAAGTATATCAACGATTTCATTGATGCAAACACTGGGAGTTGAAAACTGAGAGATTTTGTTTAATTTATTCCAGTAGAACTTAAGGTCATATATACAGTCTTATTCTATACTTGAATCCACATAAAATCTCCTTTAGTGGCCTACCAAACCTGAAGTTGTTTCTTATACTTGCTTCACTTACTCTTAGAATGTAGATATATATTAGTCTCAGTAAACATTATTAAGATTTTCTCCTTTCAAAATACCACGTTAAACTTATGCTTTTTGGTATTCATAACCACTATACTATAGTTATTAATTAAAGGAAGTATTTAATATATCGATACCTTGATCTTAATATCTTAAATGACAAGCAATATCCAATATATTTGTATACAATATATTATCATTTAAGATGACATAGGACATCTAAAATATCAGGATATAATAAAATTATACTATTTTAGGTGGTATTTCATATATAACAAAAACCATGAGGATCCTAGACTATTAGACACCATGATACGTAAGATACATAATATATAAGATATCAGTATACCAAATGGCTTAGCAAATGTCAATGTTCTCCAATTTATCAACTTGACAGGGGCAGGCTATACTTTTGGATTACTTAATGTGAGGCTGCAGGGATTAAGTCTCAGTTAAGCCTAAGAGGAAATTTGAAGGAACGTAGAAGGCTTTTGACATATACACAAGTGAGAGGGAGGTTCAATCAGAAAGTTTGGTGCAAGAGAGCATGCAAATCCTAGAGCATGCTGGTGATGTAGCAACAGAAATAAAGAAGAATTTCAGACAGTTACCAACCTCCAAACTTCACCTCTTCCCATTCTTTATATACTCCCCTCAGCTCACTAGCAGCTACACCACTTAAACATGGAGAAAGCAAACACTAAATCTACTTTGAAGGTTGGGATCTAGGCTTCTTCTTCATCCTCTTTCTTCTTTTCTCTCTTAGCTGTAGAATACTGTGTCCTAATTTTTCTCATTTTTTCTTTTGCATTTTTTTTTCCTTGGTGAAAGTTTATGAAGAATGCTTCACAGTCCGCAGCTCAATGGAGCAGTACTGATTCTAGAGCAATGGTGAGATGCCTAGCTAGCTTATTCTACCTCATCAATATAAACATAGGTTTAAGGTAAATCTTATATTCCATCCAATGAGAAAGAAGTCATTGAGGACAGAAGCTTCTTCTCCTGAACTTGGTCCATCTCATCTTGAAGGCATAAAAGCGTCAACCACATTTACTTTGAACGATGACGAAAGAAAAGAGAATAGACTACCAATACCATATACACTAATTTCAAATGATAATTTAAGAATAGTCCAATTTAACCATGCATGTAGAGGCACAGGACATAAGTGTACTTTTTACCTTTCCAATGTGTATTCTCATTTTCTTTGTTTCTTATTTAACTTTTTTGTTGGTGGAAGCTGTACTTTCTTCCCTCACTTTCTCTTATTTCTCACCATCCAACCAGCTTTTCCATGCATGCAAATTTCTCCTTGATATTATTTCTTGAATTTAGAATTTATTAGGTCACGAGCACTATGAGCTTTAATCAATCTCTTAATAATTTGGACAGCATTATGAACTTTTCAAAAACCCATAATTAAATTCTCTGTTTTCTGTTTTTCTTTCTTGTTATTTCATAGAAGCATATTGGTTTGCTTCTAAAATGAAAGTTTCCTATTTTGACCACCTTAAAAGGGAGGATGTCGGCTTTTATATATATATATATATCATGCATTATATTACTTTTCTACTATAATATCCCTCGAAATTGTTTAATTATACAGTTTGGACCAATACTTTTTCTCACTGAAATTAGACTCTTAACCATGCATTCAGTCATTTTCTATAACGACTAAGATCAAGTATCAAGTTCATTACCAAACCATAGACCTCATACTAATTTCATTATTATTGTTTTGCTTTATCATTTTTCCTTCTCTTTTCTATTTTGTCCTTATCTGGAGCTGATTGGTTTTCCAAACCCTTCTAGCTTAATTATTATTTCTGAATCATGATTGTCTCTAAAATAGACATAATGGGATGTTTCACAGACAAAAGATGAACTGAAAGAGAAGCTCTATGACAAAACCAAGGTAAGAACATATAGTTCATATATATATATATATATATATATATATATATATATCAACTTCATCTTCAAGCTTTTCTTCTACTAAAATTTTGGTGAGTGCTTCATGTCTCTATCTCTAGGCTTCACGGAAGTCTCCTCCCAAAGAAAATACTAAACCACAAGAGTTCAAACTCCGCACCCAAGAAAGAGCAGTCAAACGCGCAATGTTCAACTATGCAGTAAGATTTTATATATATATATATATAATCTCCACTTTCTCTGTGAAGCAGTGCTAAAGTTTGCTATAGGAATTCTATGAATAATGATGCATGTTGTTCTGCATATATATGCCCAGGTCACAACAAAACTCTATCTCATGGAACTGCAAAAGAAACAAGAGGAAAAGTTGCAGAAGGTAGGCACATAATAATGAAGATAATTTTATTGTTTCTGAGTGTAATACTAATTCTGAGAGCACTTTGTCATGAAAACAAAACAATGTGGAGCAGATGATTGAAGAAGAAGAGATTCGTTTGCTGAGGAAGGAAATGATTCCAAGAGCTCAATTGATGCCTTATTTTGATAGGCCATTCTTCCCACAAAGGTAGATGACAAAGGATGAAATTAATATTACTGTCCATATATATATATATATATATATCACTGAAATGGCGTCTTATAGAAAATAATTTACGTTAATAATAATATGAGTTGCAGATCAAGCAGGCCTTTAACAATTCCAAGGGAACCGAGCTTCCACATGATGAATAGCAAGTGCTGGGGCAGCGTCTCTGGCAATGAATTCTACAACTTCCAACAGTACTGCGGTCATCAGTACCACGCTCTGAAGCCCATTAAGTAGAGATCGAGCTTTTTGCGAAGGTTGTGGAACGCGAGTCAAAATGTGTTTGTCCTTGTATCTCATTCATGTTGTACACTAATCATATAGAAAACCCTCGACTTCTGTACTATGCCATTCCCTTATAAACTAGGTTCACTTAGGTGATGTTAGTCACTCTTTCATTGCTGAATTTGTCTTCTTTAATCCTGAGTCTTTACACCCTTCTTGTACCATTAGAGAAAAATAAAACAAATACAATTCAACATTTTCTTTTACTCTTTTTATACATAGCTACAAAATTGAATTTAAAACTTCTTACAAACTATTCAGCTCTTCACTATTAAATCATATTAAACAGTTTTTTTTCTTAATATATATATATATATATATATATATATATATATATATAATTATGAGACAATGACTTGCAAAAGTTTTAGACCACCAATTAATTAGAGGCATTTATAAATTTCCCATATATAAATAAATTAGACATATTCAGCACCATTGGTTTACGTAAAAACAATCTTTTTTTATACAAAAGTAACTACAAACTTGATCTTAAGAAATAAAATATAAATACGAATTTATTTCTATGGCCAACATTAGCACTAAATTAAGTTCCTTCTAGCGCCATTTTATTTTTATCTATTTTTTTAAAAATTTTTTCTTTTGAAATTTAATAATTACATAATGTGAGAAAAAAAAAAGAATTCTCAATTAATTTTTATTTTCAAATTTAATTATATTATTATATTATTTTTAAAACTAATTGTTTATTTCTAGTAATTCTATTCCTATGTAAGGATACTTTCCGGTATTCTTTTTTAAGTGGATGATCATCACCAATAGAATTGTAGAACTTCGTTGATACTGAGTTTGATCCTTCGGCCTCTATTTCGGTTTGACCGGTCCGGTTTTTACTTGACCGGTTCGGATTTATACATCCAAATTCCAACATAGCGCTCTTTGACGACGCTCCCTGTTCTTCCGTGCCGCTTGCTGGCGATTCCCGATACCAAGTCCATCTTCAGCAGATCCTCACAGCGCTACTGTTAGGGTTCGTTGGCACAACCACTTGCCGCTTCGGCTCCCTCCTTCTCTCCGTCTTCAAATCAATTCCTTATTCGCTGTTCCCTATTGGTGCGCACTCTCTGAATTTTGTCAATTTTCTGCTACTTTGTGAGCTCGTTTTCACTTGCTTTGTAGGTTAGTTTACACATCCCCTTTGTGGATTTTGAAAGTACCTAGCTCAATTCGGACCCAATTGCGAATTTCTGTTGAAGTGATTCATCTAATTTCTAGCTTGTTTTAACTCTAGGGTTCTTCACGTACCTCTGTCTTTGCCCCCTTTTTTTGTCCCTTTTTTCATTATTTTCATTTTGGAGGTTACGGGGGTTGGTTTTTGGTTATGATTTTAGCTATAACGTGGTTTCTTTTGAGATTTGTTGCCTTTCCCCGCTCTCTTTCTTGTATTGAAGCATGAGATGGTTTCAATTAACCGTCCTAAACTTATTTATTTATTTATAGTGATTTACCTACGAGTTTGTTGGTAAAAATGGTGAACTTTTGTTCTCTTTCTTTTTGTTGTCTTCATTTGTTAGTTGTTCAAAGTTTCAGTTTTATTTTGTCGTTTGCTACAGGAATGGGACTGTGACACTTTCAGTTCATGTCGCTGGGAGTTGACATTTTTTAAACTTAATTGTGGGAGCACAACATATTTCATGACACATCATGGAGATACAGACTTGCGGCAAGCCAATTGATTCTTTGCTAGAGAAAGTCCTTTGCATGAATATTCTGTCCTCTGATTACTTCAAGGAACTCTATCAGTTAAAAACATACCACGAAGTTATTGATGAGATTTACAATCAAGTTGATCACGTGGAGCCGTGGATGACGGGAAATTGTCGTGGCCCTTCAACTGCTATCTGTCTTCTTTACAAATTTTTTACTATGAAGCTCACCATCAAACAAATGCATGGGCTATTGAAACACCCTGATTCTCCTTACATAAGAGCGGTAAGTAGAGGTTCTTGGCAATTTATATGGGCCTTTTTCTGATATCTTTTTATTTAATGTACTGAAAGCATTGTATGTTCATATGTGAGGTGTGTGCTTGTAATTTTTTTCAGTTTGTGTGGGTACAATTTGTTTCCTTTTGTGTATGCTATGTAGTACTAATTTTAGGGACTGAAAACTGTTATCCTGCTATATTTTACACCAAAATCTGATTTTCACTAGTACTTCATAGCCTTTTACTATGTATAGATACATGCATGTGAGACAACTAATGATGTAGATTTCTCATGTTTTAAAATATATTCTATCTCAAAATTATCATAACTAAGTGTAACAATTTATTAATGGTAGATTTGCTGTTTCATCCTGAATTTGAGTATGTTATGATCTGTATTGATTCTCTGATAATATTTGCAGATTGGATTTCTCTACTTGAGATATGTTGCTGATCCGAAGACTTTGTGGAACTGGTTTGAGCCATATGTCAAAGATGAAGAGGTATGGAGACTCGAATATGGTCTCTGTGGCTCTGAAAATCTATATTGCATTGATATTTATCAAGTTCTTGTATCATTGTTTGATTGAACAAGTCTGCTTAAACTTTGGTTTTTATTGTATACTTTGTGTTCATATGATCCTTTTCCGTGGAAGAGAGTCATTCATAATGTAGTATTTTCACTTTTAACTGGGAGAATATGCTGATCAAAATGTGAGTTCAACGTATAACAGCTAGCTGAGACTTTTTATTTCCTGAATTTTTGTGGATGCCAAGACATTTAATTTTACATTTAAAATTGTTTTTTCTGAATCTTGTACGTAGAGCTAGCATTTCAGGAGAATTTCACATGGCAAAGTTGCAGTATGGCTAATGTGTGTAGTGAGTAATTAAGTGGGCAGAGTTCAGAACCTCTTAATTAAATATTTAGAGTGCTGAAGAGGTTCTTTTTGTGTTCCTGGATTTTTTTTTTGGAGAAGGCATTGATCCTGGGATTGGAGGACTTGGGTGAGGACTGAGGACTTCTGTATTTCTCCCTTTCTTCATTGAATTATTAGCTGCGCTGCCTAGTGTGTCTTCTGTTGCTTTTGGGAATGTGTTGGTATCCTTTTTATCCATAAATGTGGGGATGTGATATTTGGCACTTAGATTGTTGTGTGCTTGAGTTTTGTATGAATGTAGTGAAGAATCGGTTGTAATAGGTACTTGTTGTCAGTTGTCACTCTTGAAGGATTGGGGATTGTAGGCTTGGAATTACATTTAATGCTAATGAGTTTGCTATTTCTGGTTAATATTATACTAAAGAGAGTAACAAGAAGGGATTTTAAGGAGTTGAAACCAATGGTGAATTAGCCACATGTTTGGTGTAACGAATGGATTTGAATTAGTTGATGGAATACAGCTATGTCTTGAGGTGGAATGATCAATCTAGCAATCTCTGTTCTTTTTTGATATAAGATGATACAATTAAGTATGAGGTAGGTATTTTTTTTATGGTTCATTTGGCTCAAACTGAGGTTTGAACTCTCAACCTCCTCAGCCTTGTAGACAACTCTAGTACCGTTGAGCTAAAGGCTCAATGGTTTATGGGGGTAGGTATTAGGGGCTGATATTATAGTAAGGTAGGGGGATTTAAACATGTAATTGGATTATGATGAATGCTTCTATGTTTTAATTTCTGATAGGATAAAGGGCAAAAGAGAAGTGTACTAATATTGCACAAATAGGAACTTTGTCTAGAAATTTAACCCATAAGGGTATAATAATGTAGAATAAAGGTTGAAAATTGAAGAAATTACTAAGAGGGTGGAGACTAGACACTATGATTGCTGGAAACTCAAATTACAGCCATCAACAAGCAGAATTTTAAGACTGTCGGTAGTTTCTGCGTTTGTTTGACTACCTGGTAGCCAATAGAACAGAAGGATGGATGCTTAGTTTGTGGACTGACTGGGATGGTGATGAAGGCTTCCATTAATGCATAATTTCTGTTCTCCCCATGTGTGCTGCTAATTAGATGTGATATCTGCTCATCAAATACACTACAATCCATTGCAAAAGATGTGGCATCTAGGTGGTAATAAATGTTCTCTCAATACGTGCTGCTCATTAGATTTGATCTCTGCTCATCAAATTGTAGTTTGTATGACATTCGCCTCAAATGTACACCATATAGTCCTTAATTACTGGAAAGTTTTGGATAAGATAGATTATGTTTTGGCTATGTTGTCATAATTCCCTTGTCGCCACACGTCTTTGGCATCTGATTACTGCTTTTCTGCAACTTAAATGATGCATTTGGGTTTCAGTTGTCTTATCTCCTGTTTTTGAGAATAACTGTTAAAATTGCTTTTGTATATAATATGCAAATTATTCTTATGTATGTGGTCCCTCCTCCCCTACTCTGGAGTATAAAGTTTTTAAATTTTTAAATTTAAATTATTTAGTTTTTATTTTTTTTTATTATTGTTATTTTAAGAAATAAGTTAAAAGAATTTTAAAAAAATATGAAAAAAATCAAAAGATTTTGTTTTTTGAATTATTTTTTAAGTATTGTATTATGAAATTTTTTTTAATTTTTTAATTTTTTTCAAATTTCTTTAACTTATTTCTTAAAATAAAAATTTTAAAATTTTAAAATTTAAAACCCACTCCTGAGTAATTGCCACTCAGGAGTAGGGTAGTTTTTCCCTATGTATTAAGTTTCAATGCTGTATTTCAGGAATTTTCTCCTGGATCTAATGGACGAATGACCACAATGGGTGTGTATATTCGTGATTTGCTTCTTGGACAGGTTAGTTACTGTTAAATCTATCGCACTATTTTACATGAGTACGCTTCCTGGTTTGACCCTGCCTCATGCTTTCCTTTTGCTTGTAGAATCAAACACCTTTACATGATAGTCAGCAAAGTATAACCGTGGTCACTTGATATTGAGATTTTTCAATGTAATGTCATAGAATAGCAAGGAAAAAAGTCATTTGACTCAACTATTAACTAGTTAAACTGAGATTTCTGTCTTCAGAGCTCTCTTTCCAGAATCCAGATGCATCACAAGATTGCAAAAGAAGATATGTTCCTCACCATCCCATTTTTTGGAGTAACAGTCCTATGAGGTGCTTTCAGTATCTTTGGGCATAAAACTTATATACCTAGCAATGATTGCTAATAAGAACTAATTGATAAGAATATGCTTTTTTCCCTTAGCACTATCTTTTTGTTGATTGCATGCTCTTGTGACTTCATTAGCAAGGTTGTCTAAAATATTTCTAGGAACACCTTTCTATGAGGTCTTTCAGTAGTTAGGAGAAAATGGAAGCAATGGAGTAATTGTTCCTAGTAGTTGGTTAAAATTTTTCCCTTATCCTTTTCCTTTATTCATTTTTACTTTTTGTTTTTATTTTTTGGGGCTGGGGTTTGTATATTTATCCTCTATATCATTAACTCTCGCAATATTCTGCTCTATTTGGGTGCTGCACTTTTACTGGAGTTGGCATATATTACAGTCTTATGGAGTTATGTCTCTCATATCTTGGGCATGTCTGCACTCTTAGGGTTGCCCTTTTACTCCTTTGAGGTCTTAGAATTAAAAAAGCCATCTCCCTCTTCAGTCTGAGCTTCTTAATAATTACCAAGTTTGTGAACTTGTTTTATTTCTTAATATTCATCTATGTTTTGATAACTGTTCTAGTAAATGTGCTTTATTTTGTATTAAACAATACTATATGTCTATGTTTGCAATTATAATATATCTAATTTGATTGATTCTCTTCATAGTAATCAAGCTTCTTGAGCATGAACTTGGGCTTGATTTTTTTTTTGGATATTAACAAGGCGTAATAATGCTTACACATACTTCATTCACACAATGTGCACCAACTGCTGAGGTGGGTTCATGGAAATGCATTGATGAGTATGTTTTTCTGTTGCAGTATTACTTTGACACGCTCTTTCCCCGCATTCCTGTTCCTGTAATGCGGCAGGTTGTGTCTAATCTTGAGAAGTTGAAGCTTCCCACTACGCATTCTGGTACTACAGGGGAATCAACTCGTCATGGTTCTGATGACACTGCCCGCCGACCACCTTCTGTGAAAGCTGCCCTTTCAGTCTCTTTTGGTCAGCGGGCTCCACATCGTGCCTCTACCAGGGACTCATCACCAGTTCGCCGTACTTTACCTCCCCCTCCTTATGAAAGAAATGGCAGTGAGGACCTGCGAAGATCTCCAAGTAGCCGTCGCAGCCAGAGCCGTGACAGGGATTGGGATCGAGAAAGAGAAAGGGATGGTTATCGGTCTCAGTCTACAGACAGGGATCGGGATCGGGATAGGGTTAGGGACAGGGATCGGGATAGGGTTAGGGACAGGGACCGTGACTGGGATAGAGGTAGAGAGCGGGACTTTGAGAGAGAATGTGACAGGTATAGGGACCGGGACCGGGATAGAGATTGGGAGAGGGACAGAATCAGGAAGGATAAGGAGTGGCAAAGAGATAGAAAGCATATTTATGATTATGATAGGAGGTCTAAGTATGCGGAGAGAGAAAGCGGCCGGGATTATGAAAGAAGCAGCCACAATGATAGTAGGCACTATAGAAGTAGGAGCAGGAGCAGGAGTCGGAGCTTGCAAGCAGGCACTTCTCAGTTTGAATCTTATTCTAGTCCACAGAGAGATGGGAGTAAGGAGAAGACATCTACGTCAAGTAATCTGGCTAAACTTAAGGATATCTATGGCGATATAGGTGATAATAAAGGAGATGCCAACTTGGAAAGAATTCCTAGAAGGGATAATGAAGGCGAAGAGGTTATTAGACTTGGTGGTTCCACTTGGAAGTATTGAAAGACTTCATGGGACTGCTTGTGTCAAAATTTTGGATAACCTCTATTTCGCTGAAGAAAACTGATTGACTCTTTCTTGCACTCAATTGACAAAAGTTACAGATTGATAAATGCTATCTATATTAACATTAATCTGAGGGTACAATGTTTACTAAAATTTATTTTCGGAATTATCTTTGGTACATCAGATTTCGTGCTTTGTAAGGGCGACGCTGTTCTATGGAGACTGAAATTAAGATGCTTTCATTGAGTAGCTGAAAGTACATTTTGACTGAGTCTCCATTCACTCATAATTTAATGAGAATGCCTTTTGTGAATTTTGCAACGGCTATTGAAGGTAGACGAAAGTAAAAATCTGATGCCATTAGAACATGGCAACTGAAGGATTAACTGCTTCCAAGTTGCTGTAGACAACTTGAGGTCTGCTGCTGTGGTGTTGAAGCTGTTTCATGTATTAAAACTAAGAATTTTATGTGTAATTGTTTTTTGGGTTTATTTTTCGTCTTGTTTCTTATATGGTTTTAAAAGAGAAGTTTCATATATTCAATGCTGCTCAATACAGTGGGTATATAATTTTTTTGCAAGCATTATAATATTTTAACAATTAAATTATTTTTCTACATAATGATCTCCAGATATAGACTTAAATTTATTATTCCAAAATTAATTTTTTAAAAATAAAATATGTATTTGAAATTAAAAAATTATCTATCCTTTTTTAAAATTAAAGTAATTTTTTAAAGAGTAATTTGTAGATTAGTCATGTATTTTCATATATATATATATATATATAGCATACATTATTTTAGAGTAATCATACTAATAGTCTAATTACAAACATCCTATTTACAAGCTTGCACGCTTCATGTCTTATTTATTCTTAAACTCTACTCTCTAGCTGCTCAAATCATGCAAAAATTTCAGGAGTAGCTTTTTATTTAAAAAGTAGAGAATGTCAGGGTTTTCGGAATGTGTAAGTACGGTTTCTTACATTCAAAGACAAGACATAAAATGACAGACTACATGAATTAAGCTATTAAATAGGCAACTGCCAGTGAACTTTATTGGCAAGAATAACAAATTTTCTTGTTCAAGCACATTTCTGCGGGAATTGCCCCGTGGGAATGAGGAATTTCTACATGTAGAGAAAGGGATGGAGACAGATTTTCCTTCTATATTGCTAACAAAATTCTTGTGAGTTACACTATTGCACTGATCAATCATGTCCTACTATCAGACTTTCTGAAGCACTGACAAAAATCTGGTATACAACAATTGTATGGAAGACCTTAAGCCCTTACATTTCTCCAAAGTTGTGTCCAAACCTTCCTGTTAAGTTCTAATGGGTGCCAGTGAGCCTCTGGCTATTCACACTTGATAGATCGGTATATGTGACGGACAAAGATTAAAGCAGCACGGAAACCAACAGCTCCAAGCATGAGAAAGAACCCATAGCAAATGCAAGCCATGTAGCCGAAGAAGAAAGAGGTTTGCATAAAGCCAGACATATCTGATCTTGCATTATAGTAATACAAGCAGTAGCCATAAATGAACAAACCAGTTGATCCACCACAAAGGAAAGACCTAATTTCATGCCATTTTTACAGAAGTTAGTATCCCAGGAAAATGAAGAAATAAGAAGAAAAGGCCCCAGAAGAAATGTTTTCCTGAAGTAACTCAAAGCATTTTGGAGAGAGGCACTTAATGGGAGACCCCAATGGTTGAGCACCTGATACTTTAATTGTAAAGTTTTATGTTCAAATTTCATTTGTTGTGGGAAGGGTACAATTATAAGAATGGATACCTTCAGTGTGTAGCCTAAATTGCAGTTAATAAAGAAAGAATGAGAACATTCTATATTACTGGATACATACCTCCACCACCATTCATGGTCTTCCGCAGCAAGCTGAAAGTATGTCAATGCCACAGTGATGAAAGCAGTGACAATCAAGAGAATGATGAACACAATAAACAGAATGCTATTTATGGTGTAAATCCGGTGACCCCACACACTAGCAAATATGTAGTAGAGTTCAATGTAAATGGCACTGAAAGGCAAAAACCCTGCCATAACCATCTGAGGAAGAGCTCTACGGTACCAAGGTAGCTGGGGGATCTCTCTAGGATACTTTGTGGTGCGACAAGGAGCTTGAAATTCTGATCTGCTATTCTTCCCAGCAATACCACCTAATACTAACAAAGGTGAAGTTACAAGAGTCCATATGAGGAAAATAACCACAATTGTTCCAAATGGCAGTGCTGCAGTGGAGTTGTAGGCAAGTGCAACAGTATTGAGAAAGCAGAATGTCAGAAACAGAGGTCCAGAAAACAGGCTTCCAGTCAATATCAAATTTCTCACCTGGCAAGCCAGAAACATCAATTAGTATGCTTCATTAAAGTTCGTACGTTCTGTAATATAGCTTCATTTCTTTGGAGGAATGAGACAAACGAGAGAGGAAACTATGACGCAGTAATAAACTATTGGTTGATAATAGTGTCTACTATGGAGAGACAGATTACTAGAAGGAAAAAATATTTTTATTATCCAGAATATCTAGGTAAGCTATTAGATCCACAGGAGAATGACGTCCAAAACGTCTCAAACCCAGCAAACTAGGACAATGATGCTGTCATGCTGAAATCCCGAGGTTCAAGTGTGACTTTGTACTATCAAGTTTTAGTTTGGAGTAAAGAGGAAGAGGACCAACAGATATCAAAATGATGCCATCAGAAATGGATTTCAGCAATATATTTAAAATCAAGCAAATTCATGAGTCACAAGCAGCGTGGTCTTTGCATAAATATGAAGGTAAGTGATAAGAAAGTCTTATATTGGAGCACCAATGATATATGTCGTCTAAGGCGTGGGAATGTACCCAGTTCTTCCCTTCAATCATATTATAGAAGGAAGCTGCAGAGTATCCCGCAATCCCAGATGTTAGTGCATATATGATGACGAGTGCAGTAAACAGAGCACCCCTGTTGTATGGATAGAAAACACCAACTAGAGCAAGCATAAAGATGAAGATTGCACTGAAAGCAGGAACAAAGATCCACGGTTACAAAAGAGATGAACAATACAAGGCGAAAATATGAAAATCCTTTAACAGATAAGTACTTCAGAGGGATGCTCACAGTGTAAATAGCTGGGTTCCAGATCCAATGGCGGCTGCAAACAAAGACTTGTATCTTGGGTACCTGAACACATCACCATGAATGTACTTCCATCCACTCTCCTCCTGGTCATCAACTGCCTCCTCATCATGAGTAAACCTGTCATGTTTGAAATTGTGGATAAAATAAGAGCCATAAATTTAAAGGTTTTAAGCCTTGTGAGGAGATTAGTCAGTGGGGGAATGATTCTTACTTAACAAAATCGTTCTTAAGTACACGCATGAGAATTGTAGCAAGAAATCCAGTCAAGAGGAGAACAGTCACACAGGAATTGATAATTGAAAACCAATGGATTTCCAAGTGATGGGGCAGTGAGGATGTCTGTGAGTATTTCTCCATCCTCTTCTCAAATGGAATATCAGTTTGAGTCCATTTGACAGAATATGTGAAGTCCACATCTACTTCTTTATCCTGTGTCACGTCCACAAGTGCATTTGGATCACTTCGAACAATAACGTCAATGATGCGATCCTCATTGTAAAGGATCTCAAATTGGAGATGCTTAAAAAGGTAAACGGTTGACCCGCTTGGGTCATCTTTGCCTTCACCGTCAAATTTTCCAAGGAAACCCCATATGGGCAAATCATCATAGTACATTTGGAAAAAGTAGTCCTTCAAGATAGCAATTCGGAATTTAGCAACCTCTTCCCTCGTGAGCCTCTTTTTGCAGATACTCTCAGGTTCTTTATCAATTAGGAAGTCCATTTTGTAAGGAGGAACAACTAATCGATCCCCGTTTAAAACTTCGCCAAGAGCTTCTTTCTTTTCTTCCACTTCATCTGCAACCAACAAATGCCAATTAGAATGGGCAGGAGAAAAAGAGGAGTTGGAACCAAAATAGAACACTGGAAATAGGAATGATGTAGCAAACCAACCTGGTGAGCAAAAGGGAAGGTCAAAGTATCGGTATGTCTCACTGTGGCATAGAAAAAGAAAAAGGAAAACACAACAATTAATAAAGTCGGCCTATTGTGAGCAAAGAATTTATGAAATCCAGTGCTCAGAAATTAGCATTTGCAAAGTATGATGGTACAAACAAACAAGCTCCGAAGCATTCAATTCATCTTGGACTTGGATATCCTGTTCCAACTTCCAACAAATTTGGTTCACCATGAAGGGAGACTATTTCAATTTCCGTTTCTTATATACAGGAATTTATATAATAATCGAATTCAATGTTCATGTCTCCAGCACTCTATTAAAATCAACGCACTTAAAAATTTTAAAAAATAAAGAAAATCAAACATTAAGAAATGTAATACAGGGTCTGCCTTCAAATGAAAGAGAGGGAAAACCCAGCCTTGTCATTTTGATTCTTTCTAAATTTCAAAGTAAAAATTGCCTACATTATCTCCCATTGCAATAGAATCAAGGTAGATCACCCATCTGATCTTTGTGATCAATTAATCCATTTGAGTTTTCACAGTTAAATTCAAAGTAGTCAGAATTAAAAATTAGAGCTTCGGAGTCGCATTTGTTTCCTCCTTACCCATCTAGCAGAATTCATTCCGTTCATCAGTCAAATAACTAGATTGCTTTTGGTGGTCAAACAGAACCAGAATTCAATCCATTGTTTTGATAGTTACTACCATTTTTTTACACGTAATAAAACATCAGAATTCTTATATCCCAATCGACAACACAAGATGAAGTGGAGTGGATGTTAAATCACTATGATATATATATATATATATCCAGAACGAAGGAAAGATACCAGAGAATATCAATAGAAAAGAAAATCACATTCTTGAGGGATGACAGAGACAAAATATCCGGAGAGTTGGGATTGAAAGGTTCCCAAGCAGAAATGAAATTTGGGAGTGGAAGCGGCAGAGATTGAACAGTAATGGAAAAAAAATGTTACCTGGGATTGTGGAAGGGTCCCACCTTGTTGGCGTAAAATGGAACGGAATCTCCTTCTTTGTAACGATGATCCGATGCGTCAGATGTGACATGGCTTACAAAGCAGAGGATCAGAATGGCCCCAGCCCAAAACGCCATTGACTTGCCCATAAATGCAGAGAGAGTCAGAGACAGAGACAGAGACGAGGAGAGAGGGAGACTGCAATGTCTTCCGGCCCTCGCATGCCAAATATGTGCATGAACGTGGCGGAGAAGACCGAATTTCCACTCCTAAATTCCTTTGCTTAAACACGAATAAATTTATAATTTCAATTTCCAAAGCTCTTTATATATTATTATTATTATTATTTAACAAGTGGAAAATCTCATCTGGATTTATTTACCTTCAAATATCCCCTTCTTTGAACTTATTACAATTTCTTAAAAAAGTCATGCCTTAATCAAATATTAATATTTAATAATGAATTATTTATTGGTCACAATATTTTATTTAGTATATGAAAATTTTTTCAAACTATTTAAGGTCTTATTGGGATGTTATTAAAAAATTCTTTTATAAAATAAAAAATTGATTCTAAAAAATATATTTTTTCGTAGAGAAATATTATTTTACGTTTAAATGTAGTAATAGAAAAAAAAAATTTTGTTTTCTCTTTTGACAATCTTAAAGAAGTCAAAAAATTTATCTTCTTCTTAAAATTAAAAAACTCATTATTTCAACTTATTCTTTTTGTTAAAAGAAAATACGTACAGTTTAAGTTTTATCAAGAAATATTTTTTAAAAAAGAATATATTCTCCCCAAATAAAAAAGATACGAACGACCCTAAGTCCTTAATCAATATATTACATCTAATTACTTCTAGTTACAATTTTCATTTCATTAATATTAACATTTAGGTCATTAAAGAGGATGAAATAACTTACATAACTCCATGCTATTTAATTAGTGTTTTTTTTTAACAAAAATGGTGTTACAGAAGTTATATTTAGTATTTTTATAAATAACTTAAACTCCTTATTATTAAATTAGTTTCGACATATTATTGTTACATTGTCAATAGCATTAAGAGTACATATTTCATAAATTGAATGTCAAATGCTTTGTGTCCCATTGTTTTGAAGTTCAAAATTTGATACGTGACAATAAAGATTTAAGTTAGATATGTTAAGAAAATTAAAAAAAAAAAAGTAACTTAACTGTTATATTTATTCACTTGAACATAACATTTAGCTATAAAACGATATATAGAACATACAAAAGTACTGAGAAAGTGATACCAGATACCTTAACTAGTTAGCACTATCAGAAGTTCGAGTTCTAAGTACAGTATGAACGAATACATAATGGCTATTTTCACTTCAACCTCTGGTCCTAATAATGGTGATGGAGCCTCTACCCTGAGTGTGAATCCTAGTAAGGGCTACCACTGCTTTTCCTGAGATACCAAAACCACTGGCTGAAATGCATGGATGAGTAAGAGAATCTCCCACAGGGTGTGGAATTGGCTTTGTTGGGTTCCTCAGCATCTGCTGATTTATGTCCTTGAGCGCCGTTTCACCTTCAACTCCTCCACGCTTCACCAACTCAAATGGGTAAGCGACTTTCTTCCTCTGACCCTCTGGATAACGCCAAAAGAAAAGGACACTGTAAATGAACCATTATTCATGAAAATTATAGAAGCTGTGGAATAAAGTATAAAGAGGCACAGAATGCTAAATCAAGTAATGCCCCTTTTGTGTTTGAACTTAAAGTGTGTGATACTTGAAACTGAAGCATCGTTTTCATCTGATTTTCTAGTTGCCCAGCTCCTCTCAGGAATATCTTGTATAACTGCAGCTGATTGCATATTATTTTGTGATGATGATTGGCTCCTAGAGTTGAATTTTTCACAGTCTGCAAAGGAATAATCTGCAGATGGTGGAGGGTATATGTCAGTAACTGACTGCTATTATACCATAGTAACATTGGTGGGTAGTGTACTATAACTACTACCATAATAAATAACACATTGATAGGCTAAAATTGAAAGGCTAGGTTGGCCATTTATTGCATATCATAGACTCCTCCACTGCTAAGATTAATAAACCTTGAAGGCTACAGAGTCTGCAGCCAAACACTCCTCCCCATCCCCTAAAGCACAGGAAGATGATTATAAACATTACTAATGGAGTTAAGAGGCGGGGCTTACCATTAAGGAGTTGGGTACTTGTGGAAGAACATGTAGGAAATAGATCTACCTGGTCATCCAGCCACTGGGTTTCCTGTCATTAACTAAAACATCAAATCAGATTCCCAAGAAATTGACAACTAAAGATTGATGTAGAGAACATAAAACCTGTCTGTAATTAACCTTTTGATCCTGAGAGCAGGACGGTGAGTTTTGTTGCTTGCACCAAACACCCCAGCCAGCAATAGCATCTTCAAGGTAGCCGGTAGATGTATCAGATAAAAACCAGGACTCTGCTGCAACAACATACAGGCGTGTAAACAAACTAGATTACCAGCAGGTAAAACCAGTAATGCCAGTTAGTGGCATGCTAGGATGCCAGTTAGTGGCATGCTAGGAAACATATTAAGCCTAGAATAGAAAAATCAAAGAGAAAAGGCAACTTCAAAGGATAGTGTATGTACCGAGAGATGCATCTGAGTGAGTGACTCCAATCTCCAATTCCGTGGAGGCAGGGCAGTGAGAAAACAAGCTGTTGAGGTATGACATAGAGGGAAAGCTCTCTTTGTATGCAGGTTAAGAGTTGAATTTTAACATTCATATATGTGAACAAAGACTAGTGTGTTTCACTTTTTGCCTTAAGGAAAATTGTTGTAATGGGACCCTTTAAAAAATGCTGAGAATACCCACCTACCTAACGACATTAATTAAAGTACTGAATATTGATTATGCAATGTGACTAGAAGTTGATTTAAGTTTTGGTCTAGTTGTATTAGGGAAGGTCTTTATTCCTTGGGAGATGAAGACAAGTTTTTGGTAATCTTCTAAAAATATGCACCTTTTTTAAGAGGGATGCTAGAACAAGAGTGACATGATTAGATTAAAGGATAACTTGATCTGAAGGCCTCTGTGAGACTCTTGTCTCTTTGTCTGCTTCTCTATGTAGACAACAGAGAGGGATGAAGAGAAAACTTAAGAGACAGGTGTTTTTTTAATACAAAGAAAAAATCTCCTTTTTAATTATTTTATGTTGATTAACTAAAGAAAATTTTAAGCCACAAGGCAATTATTGATTACCTTTTGGTTGTATAATGTTGAATTAAGCAACTTTTGAAAGTGAACAATAGACGGCTATTCTAAAGGAGATTCAAAGCATCACTACCTGCTTTTCTTTTCCCTAGATATTTTTCTTCTTTAATTTAGAGATTCAAAGCATGACTATCTTTTCTTTATTGGCTATATTTATTTTTCTTTGGTAGAGTTTTCTTTATACTCCTGGTCTCTGCTAAACGAGGACGAAAGGAGAAGCTACCCAGTACTTTAGCTTTTCTAGCTTATCATACTTCAGCCTTGATTTGATTTTTGTTGATTTCTTTTACCTTTTTGTTTGTTTCTTACTTTCTTCTATTAAATTAGTAGCCACCCTAGAAAGAAAAGTAGAAAACCATTGTCTTTCCTTAACTCATCCAATAAATAATGTTGTCTATTATGGAATAAATTTAAGCTAGCATGAAGACACTTAATATCAAATTGACACTTTGGAAAATGACAAATGGAAACGAAGAATAAAGGAGTAGATGAGGAAATAAATATCAATATGACACTTTGGGAGACACTACTTGATCAAGGAACAAAGAGATCCTTTCATTTCTCATTTCCTCATCCTAAAAAGTCATTAGCAAGTTGGAATCTCTCTATTATGTGACCTCAAAATAATACCAACTTATAGGGGTATTCTTCTCTTTCCTTTTCTTTTTTCTTTTTACTTTTCCCCCTTTAATGTATAGGAAAAATTCAAGTTAATATCTCTATATATTCTAGCCCTCTCCTTACCTTATCACTGCAGTCAACTAACTTCTTTTTTATGGGTTTAGAATAGCCTAAAAGATAAGGCAGTCTTTCAAAGTAATTTTTAAGTCTAGAAAACTAAAACTAAATCATAACATATTTGTAAGAGTGTTTTCACTTCTACAGGAGAAATTTTTAGAGTATAGGTAAACTAAGTAAGGAAATTTCTATGCTACTTCCTCCTATTGAATCTTTTTCATTTATTTTTTTATCATATTTATCTTTTTTAATACTTGTGTTTTTTAATTTTTAATATTTTTTAAATTGTTTCTAAAAAAAAGGGGGAAGGCTACCAACCATAAGCTTAGTAACACCCACTAGATAAATAGTGGCGGTAGCATGCCTTCTTTATTTATTTTTTATCATTTATTTTATTTTTTTAATTTAATTTAATTTTTTAATATTAATTAATTATTGTCTATCTCATATAATTTTTTAAAAATATTTTTAAAATTTTGTTTACTTATGAATGAATAATATCAAAAAAATCATGAATAAATAGTAAATAAGATATAAATAATTTAAAAAAAATTCAAAAACACTTCAAAAACTTTTCAAAAAAATTAGATGACATAGATAATAATTAATTAATATTAAAAAGTAAAAAAAATAATATAAAAAACCAAAAAATAAAAAAACAGCACAATACTTTTTACCTTACAATCCCAAAAAATAAGGGTAGTGCTCTCCTAAAAAAATATTTTAAAAATTTTTTAAAAATATATATGACATAATAAATAATTAATTAATACTAAAAAATTAAAATAAAACACACAGAAAATAAAAAATCGATAAATTCATATTTACCCTGGTTTGGGACTAGGTAGTACTCCTAACATATATACGTTTCACTAAAAAGTAAAGGGATGTTATGAAATATATGATTCCGAATAAGTTCAATTTTTAACCTTAAATACATTTCGATTCACACTTTCATAATCTATTATAAATTAAAAAAAAGGTGAAAATCGAAATGTTTATTTAATAATGAGAGAACTGTATCCTTAAAGGAATTAAGCTCTCCACAATATTACCAGTTAAATGATATGTATTCGCATCATTATCTCTCATTAAATTAGTTTTAAAATATATATATATATATATATATATATATATATATATATTGAATTTATCTAAAAATATTTTATCAAGCAATAGATTATTCAATAAAGTTATTGCATAAAAACCACATTTATTAATAAATAATCCAGATTTTAAAAGTAATTGAATTTTACTTATGTAAATGAAGGGTTTTTATGTGGATTTTAAGGACATCATTTCAGGCTAAAACTAACGGATTAAAAGAAATATAACATGAAAAAATTTATGGAAGAAGCAATTGCTTTTAGATGGAAAACCAGGGCAAGGCATACCCGTGTCACGCTGTTTGGAATTTGGATTCGCCGTCACTGTTTCCTTTATGCCAAATTCCAAGCCTTTGTCCCAATTCCCTCTTATCTTTAAGGAATAAAGCTCCATGTCATCTTACACAAAAATCCACACTTCTGATCAAGTAACATTCTCTACCGATTTCAAGAACATTCTAAATGCACAGATTCCAGTGCCAGCAGCAGAGCCGCCGAACAACTCTGCAGGGTAACCCACAATCAGCAGCTATAAAAGAGCAGAAGCTTCAATTTTCATCAGCATCAGTGAAAGATGGCAAAGGCACGGACAGTTGGTGTAGCCATGGACTTCTCCCCAGCCAGCAAACTAGCCCTCCAATGGGCCATTGATAATCTGATTAGCAAAGGAGATCTAATTATCTTGATCAACATTCAGCCTCCCAAATCTCATCACTCCAGGAAGGAGCTTTTTGAGGACACTGGTTCCCGTTAGTGCTCGCTCCTTTTGCTTCATGGGTATGGTACACATCTCTGTTTCAGATTTTGAATTAGTTCATAATATTTTCTGGGTTTTGTCTGGTTGATGGGTTTGCAGCTTTGGTGCCTCTGGAGGAATTGAGGGAGACGAACTTTTCAAAGCAATATGGGATTGCTAGGGATCCTGAAGTCATAGAAATCCTTGACACTGTGTCAAAGACCAAAGGGGTATTTTTACTATCGCTTGTTCTGTTTTTGGTTGTTTTTCTTCTGTGATGGCATTTACTCATACAATATGGGAAGCCGTTGACGTCTATCAAGCATTAACACTTCAAAAAATAATTAGATCGGTGTTTAACATGTTTTAAGTATTTATATTAAATACAATATTACACTTTAAATTATACTTGTAAGTAGATATTTTAAATTTTATCATGTTATTCATATAAATAATGTATCTTTGTCTCTGGGTGTGTGTGTGGTTATGGTGGTTGAAACAGGCAAAGGTAGTGGCAAAGGTGTATTGGGGGGATCCAAGGGAGAAGCTGTGCAATTCTGTTCAAGATCTCCAGCTTGACTCCTTGGTTGTTGGAAGCAGGGGTTTAGGCCCCATCAAAAGGTAAAACCCACTTTATGTTTCAAACTATATTAATTAACAATGCATTTTTTTACCTGTTTCTTTACGTGAAATCAGAGTTTATGGCTAGATTAAAATTAAAATTATATTAAGACCAAAGCAGTAGCAATAATGAAAATAATGTTTGTTTGTTCGTGTTTTTCCAGGCTGTTGTTGGGCAGTGTTAGCACTCACGTGGTGACGAATGCCTCTTGCCCCATCACAGTGGTTAAGGGAAACCCATCTTCCAATTCCAATTCTAGGCGCTGATCTGATTGTGATGTGTTTTTTTTTTTTTTTAAACCCAATCCATATAGAAATGGATATGTAAATATGTAATGTATCATTTGCTTTGGTGAATTGAGAATTTTATATTTCTGAATTGCTTTACCTTTGTTGATACGACTACCTCAATTATAGGAGTTAGTAAAAGGGTGCGGAGAAGGACTACGTGGCCCTCTGAATACCAGTTATAGGCTATGAATATATTGCCTACATGGCCCTCTTGTATGAATCTAGTTATAAGGGATAGCAGGAGTATGAAATAGGGATAACAAACAGAATTTTCTTCAACTTCTTTCTCTCTTCTTCCTTTTCCTGTAACTTTCTTCAGAAATCCTATCAATTTGGCGCTCTCGTTGAGAGATGAAGAAATGGCGGAACAGAAGCGAGCGTATGTTACTCAAGCTCTGGAAGATTGCCTCAATCGTTTAACTATGCATGATGAACAGTTCAATTCGATTCGAACTATCCTCAGAGAAATCAACCTAAAATTGACAATAATGGAAGGACGGCTCGAGCAAAATTTTTGAAATCTGGTGGATAACCTCGCGGCGACGTCCTCTGCTCCGGTGAATTGATCCGAGAGTACTTTAACTGCTGGAGTTAACTATGGTCAGCCAATAAGGACGATGAAGTTGGATGTGCCGAGATTTAGTGGCGACGATCCTCATGGCTAGATTTTTAAAGCGGAGCAGTTTTTTAACTTCCATGAGACGCCAAATAGACAATGGTTAATCATAACTTCGTTTCATATGGATGGAGATGCGTTGCATTGGTTTCAATGGATGCATCGCGATTCCTTGATTCCGACTTGGCATGAATTCCTGGTTGCTCTTGTTGTTCGTTTTAGACCCTCAGAGTATTGAGATATTCAAGGAGAACTGGCGAAATTAACATTAACCAGTGTAGCTGAGTACCAATCCAGATTTAAAGCATTGGCTAATTAAACTACTGGCGTATCTCTTTCCTTTCTTCAGAGCTGTTTCGAATAAGGATTGAGAAGTGACATTCGGGGGGAAGTACATGCTCTCTAATCAAAATCCCTGATCCAGGCTATCAACTTGGCCAAACTTATGGAGGATAAGTTTAATGCCATCGGAAACCGGCAAGTGACGGTTCCTTCCATAAGGCTACCCATGGCGTTGCCGTTACTACCAACGCCTAAAATTCCACCTAATAATAATAGTCTGCTCAATATCAGGAATTCAAACTTGCCAGTTAAAAAGCTAACAGAAGCTCAGATGATGGAAAGGCAAGAAAAGGGCTTATGTTATAATTGTGATGAGCGTTTTACTAGAGGACATAAATGCAAAGCCAAGTTGTTTGTATTAATGTTACAAGATGAAGATATTTCAGAGGGAGCTTCAATCAATAATACTGAAAGTGCTTCCCAAATTGGCGACACTGAGGAAGAAGACATCTCTGTAATAAGCCTTCACGCAATAACTGGCTAGCCTTACCCGCGAACTATCCGCTTCACTGGTCTTATTTGTGGTAGGGAAGTGCAAATACTAATTGATGGCAGTTCCACACACAATTTTATTCAATACCGTTTAGTTCATCATTTGAAAATTCATATTCATGCTTCCAAACACTTTTAAGTTCTTGTTGGGAATGGCAAATCCTTAGCCTGTATTGGCTGTTGTCCACATATACCTGTACAAATACAACAACACTCTTTTGTGGTGGATTTGCATGTGTTACCCATTAAAGGGGCTGATGTGGTATTAGGGGCAAAATGGTTAGAACTGCGTATCCCTGTTTTAATGAATTATAAGCAATTGAGCATGAAATTTAACTGGCAGGGGAGTGAAGTAGAATTAAAAGGGGATAAACCTAGTCGTACGACTGCCATTCATTATAATCAACTGAAGAGGTTGTTAGCTACGGATGCCATGATGTGCTATTATCAGTTAATCGCTACAGGTCTAGAGTCTTCCGAGGCAACAGAGTTAACTTCTCATATGCATGCGAAAATCCAAGAAGTGTTAGATAAATACCAGAATGTGTTCAAGATACCTGACACTTTACCTCCCCCACGTGCGCATGACCATCAAATACATATATTATCCACTGCCAAACCTGTCAATGTTCGACCATACCTCTATCCATACTTCCAAAAGAATGAGATAGAAAAATTGGTCAATGAAATACTGAGCACAGAGATTATTAGGCCAAGTAAGAGTCCATACTCCTATCCAGTATTATTGTTAAAGAAAAAAGATGGCACATGGCGATTTTGTGTGGATTATAGAGCCTTGAACCAGATCACCATTCCAGATAAATTTCCCATTCCTATTGTGGATGAACTATTGGATGAATTGTCAGGGGCCATGGTATTTTCCAAACTTGATCTGCGTGCTTGATACCACCAAGTGCGTATGGCTAAACAGGATATTGCAAAGACTGTGTTTCAAACGCATGAAGGCCATTACGAATTTTTCGTTATGCCATTTGGGCTAACGAACGCCCCTGCCACCTTCCAAGTTGCGATGAATTGGTTGCTCAAGCCATTCCTTCGCAAATTTACTATTGTTTTCTTTGACGATATATTAATCTATAGTAAAACCTGGAAAGAACATATAGAACATCTGGCTGTGGTGCTGGAATGTTTAGAAGTTCATCAGTGGTATGTGAAACAAAGTAAATGTGCCTTTGCTCAATCGCACATTGAATATTTGGGCCACATAGTGTCTGCTCAAGGAGTTGCTCCTGAAGCTTCTAAAGTTCAGTCCATCTTTCAATGGCCTATTCCTCAGAATGTGGGACAATTACATAGCTTCCTTAGCTTATCGGGTTATTATCGCCGTTTTATTAAAAGCTACGCTACGATCGCAGCTCCATTAACAACCTTGTTCCAAAACAATGCTTTTATTTGGTCTACCACGACTAACGTTGCTTTCCAACACCTCAAAGATGCATTAACCCGAGCCCCTGTTCTGATGCTCTCTAATTTTGACTTACCCTTTAACATTGAATCTGATGCGTCTGGGGTAGGGATAGGAGCTGTTCTTATTCAAGAGCAACATCCTCTAGCTTATTATAGTAAGAAACTCAGCCCACGCATGCAGCACGCCTCCACTTACGTCCATGAACTTTTTGCTATTACTGAAGCTATTTCCAAGTGGCGCCAGTATCTTTTGGGACGCAAATTCGTCATTAGAACTGATCATCAGAGTATGCGGGAATTGATGAATCAGACTATTCAAACGCTTGACCAGCAGCATTTCTTAGTTAAATTGCTTGGGTATAACTTTGAAATATCTTACCAGCCAGGCAATAATAATAAGGTGGCTGATGCGCTTTCTCGAAAAACAGAGGACCCTATTGTTTCTGACAAAGGTTCTTCCATATTTATGTTCACTGAACAAACTAGCCAACTCTTGGATGATTTACGCGAGGAAACGACACACCTTTCAGATTAATTTGGCATAAGGGTCGCATTATGGTTAGTAAAGATTCCTCTCACAAGTTGGCCATTATTTGAGCTTTACATGATTCCCCTATTGGTGGGCATAATGGGATTTATCGAACAACTACCCGCATTCAATCCCAATTTGAGTGGCCCGGTATGCAGAAAGATATCCAACAGTATGTGGCTACTTGTCCGACTTGTCAACAGACAAAGTATGAAACATTGGCGCCGACAGGACTATTACAGCCCCTCAAAATCCTTGAGTGAATTTAGGATGAGTTAACCATGGATTTTATTGTTGGGTTACCTCATTCATATGGCTTCACTGCTGTTATGGTCGTTGTTGATCAACTATCCAAATATGCTCATTTTGCAGCCCTTACAACTGGTTTTACAGCCACTAAGGTAGCTGATGTCTTTGTTCAACATATCTTAAGTTGCATGGCATCCTAAAAACTCTGTTGAGTGACCATGATCCCATCTTTTTGAGTCGTTTTTGGCGAGAATTATTTCACTTAAGTGGCATTAAGCTCTTGTATAGTAGTGCCTACCACCCGCAGACGGATAGGCAATCCGAGGTGACCAATCGAGGCCTGGAACAATACCTTCGCAGTTTTATGTTTGAGCATCCTCGTCTTATGGCCAGATTTTTACCATGGGCAGAATACTCCTATAACACTGCGTACCATTCCTCCTTACACACTACTCCATTTCAGGTGGTGTATGGTCAACCACCTCCCACTTTATTACCTTGTTCTCCATTGGGTACGGATGTGGAAGCCGTTGAGGTAACTCTGCAACAACGTGACTAATTGTTGCGAGATCTCAAGGTAACCTTGCAGCAAGTCCAGAACCGCATGAAGCAGTATGCTGATAAGAAGCGCCGGGAGCAGATATATCAACCTGGGGATCTCGTTCTTCTTAAGCTGCAACCCTATCGTCAAACAACCTTAACTTTGCAATCGTTCCATAAGCTCAGCAAACGCTTTTATGGGCCATTTCCAATTACAAAAGCAATGGGTCCGATGGCTTATTGTCTCCAGTTGCCTTGTCATGTTAAAATTCATCTTGTTGTCCACGTTTCTGCTTTGAAACCATATAGACAAGATTTGAGTTTGCACATTGCTCCACTACCTGATATTTTGGTTGATAATCACCTCATTCTAGTCCCTATGGCAATACTACGTTCACAGATGCTTCGCAAGGGCACCACTATACAACCGCAGGTGCTTGTTCAATGGCAAGGATCCTTGTGTGAAGATCCTACGTGGATGTCCCTAGACGAATTTCAGGCCTTGTATCCTTCTTTTGACCTTGAGGGCAAGGTCGTGGCTGATGAAGAAGGGATTGATACGACTACCTTAACTATAGGAGTCAGTAAAAGGGTGCGGAGAAGGCCTACGTGGCTCTCTGAATACCAGTTATAGGCTATGAATATATTGCTTACGCGGCTCTCTTGTAAATCTAGTTATAAGGGATAGCAGGAGTATGAAATAGGGATAACAAACAGAATTTTCTTCAACTTCTTTCTCTCTTCTTCCTTTTCTTGTAACTTTCTTCAGAAATCCTATCATTTGTAGTCAACAATTACCTTTTTTTTCATTTCATATATTTTTTTGCCTTGAACTTTGAGATTTTATACAATGCGATTAAAACTCAATCATGGTAAAATATAGAAAAAAAAATAGCTAAAATTTCATGTTTAATTAAGAAAATATAATAAACAATAGTTAAGAATTTCATGCGTGTTTATACAAATGGAAATTAACACGCATTGTTCTCTATATTTCTTACGAATAACTGTATCTTCATTGGCTTTGACTCACTCAAATAAACTAAAATATATCAAAATGCCAAAGGAATTAATTAAAAAGCACACCCTTTTGCTGACTATAGATTTCAATCCGATCTATTATAATAATGTTCTAGCAAACGCCATTCATCTTCTCAGTCATCTTCTTCCTGTCCATCACAAACTTCTTCCAAGCAGTAGTGATCTCCCTTTGGGTCTCCAAAGCACTCTTCTGAGTCTTCTGAGCAACCACTTTGCCATTATTGGCCACCTCTTCTCCAGTAACTGTAATGGTGGTGCTATTCACCACCCTGGCAGGAAGCGAGTCCAGCTCGTGAAGAACTTTCTGGATATCAATCACAAGACGCTCAGCAAACGTTCGTGAAAAGTCCTCTCTGATAACAACACGAAGAACAGTGACATGCTGGGCATCAGGAGGCATGGTGTAGGCTGGCACTATCCACCCAAAACGCCTTAAGAAGTCAGAGACTTGGAACTCATTGAAGTCGCTATGGTCCTTCAGAGAAAAGGCCACCAAAGGTACCCCATCGTCTTTGGATACAATGTTGAATCTGCCTGTTTTCTCGAGTCCATCTTTCAGTACCAGCATGTTGTCTCTGCAATTTTCCATCACATTTCTGTATCCCTGCAAAATTCCAATGTATAGACATTATATATAGCAGCAAGCTTGATTTGCACAAATGGTGTAAAATAAACTTTTGTTTACAAATGGGCATCTTTTGTCTTAGTACCTCATAACCCAAGCGAATGAGTTGGTAGTACTGAGCAATGACTTGACTTGAACCTGCATTGCATATTAAGAGAAGGATATTAGTATAATCTTACATAAACTAACAGATGGAAGAGAGTTCAAGTAATTTAAGCCTATTTTAGTACTAGTTTGATTGATCAGAGCTTTAGTTTTATAAAAATGGATTAAATATATAGCTCAATGAAAATTTAGTCTTTGTTAATAAAGTAATTAATTGGGTTTGGTATTACATTATTGGGTTTGATCTCAATATTGATATAATGAGCATAGTGTTATTTATAATGGATGGATAACTACCAATTTGAATTTATATAAACAAGGGTTGAATCCCCTCGATATCTGACTTGTATTCTGTAATAGCAGTTACTAAGAAACTGTGATAAGCAAATGAAAACTGAGCTTAGACGTGGATGCATCAACATGTAACAGATTCGTCAACCATAACGGTCAGAGGTACGTATATGATATGAAGAATTTGATGTTTTAGATTCAATATAAATAATGAAAATTCTTAATGTTACCTTTGGAGAAGTTGAGAGTGAAGGTGGGTTGGTCGGCTCCGAGGTAGTTGATGTGGAAGATGAGTTCCTCAGGCAAGTCTTCCTTGCTTCTCCAAATGACCCAGCCAATGCCGGCGTAGACAAGACCATACTTGTGGCCACTAACGTTGATGCTCTTCACTAGTGGCAAGCGAAAGTCCCACTCAAGCTCTGGGTAAATAAATGGTGCGATGAATCCACCACTTGCTGCATCCACATGAATTGGAGTATCCCATCTACCAAACAATTTTGCAAGTCAGTTCATGTCTTTAATTTTGTAGGGGGCGAGTCCAACCAGACCCTATTTTGCTCATTCCAATTACTGAGAAGGGGAGAGAGAGGTACCCAGTTTCTTTGTTCTTTTCAATTAGGAGATCATTTAAGCGCTTGACATCTTCAAACTCTCCATTCAGAGTGGAGCCAAGGATAGCAGCAACACAGATGGTGTTCTCATCCACCATTTCCGCTGCTTTTTCAGGGTCCATTACATAATATCCATCCCTCAGTTTGACCTCTTTCAGCTCCACTTCAAAGTACCTCGCAAATTTCTCCCAGCAAACCTTCACAATCATGGTCAAAATGAAAGATTGATCAACCACTCACAAAATTAAAGAACCAGCAGAAATTTGAGTGAACAAAGGCAGAAAGAAGAAAAGGGAAGGTTAATTTGTGTACCTGAACATTGGCCCCAGTGACAATATTGGGCTTGTCATAAGGCTTTCCCTCTGCTTTCCTCTTGTTCTGCCACTTCCTTTTGAATGCCAATCCAGCCAACATTATGGCCTCTGATGACCCAACCGTTCCAACACCAACTGCAGTCTCTGACTCTCCAAGTGGTGCATTGAATAGATGAGCTATCATGTTCACGCACCGATTCTATATGTATAAATGCGCAAATCAGCCTTACCTCAAAATATCATTCGCTTTGTTCATTCATTTTGGCATTATATCTTACTGCTAGTGATTGAGTTTAACAAGAGCTCTGAATCATTTCTTTGTGATTTGGCTATGTTCCCTTGAGAAATAGACCACAAGTTATTTTTATTATATCTCTAAATGCCAAATCTACAGTTTTTTTGGTATAAAAAGTGCAATCCTTTACTTAAATTTTCACTGCATTCACCTGAGTTAGTCTCAAAAAATGCAATTACAGTCACCATTACAATTGCAGCTATTGCCAAAAAATAACAAGAAAGATGAAAACTCGTGTGGATCAAAATTGTAACAAAATTCAAATGCAGTTGTAATGATTATAGTAATACTGTAATTCTAAGTTGATTAATTCTAAACTCTGATCAACATTATGGTGAAAATCTAAATCATATGATTTCAGCTGTTTATTGACAAATAAGTTTGATCATGAATGGAGTTATAAATCTGATTTTTATTAACTTTTTAAAAAAGTTTTAAGTTTAAAATTAACAAACTGCTATAAAAAAAATTTTTAATTCAATTGATGACTAAGTTTACTTAGAAAGCAGAGGAAGAATTGAATTTCTCTCAATATTTGAAAGGGAAAGAAATAGAATAAATGAGATGATTCATATCAAATGAGACAAACCTATTTAATCTGTGTAAGTCTCATTAACTCATCTCTTTTTTTTTTCTACGAACTTTACTATAATTGAGAGGATTTGATTCACAAATGAACAATTGATGGAGTAAACGAAAAAATTGAAATTTCCTTGATAACAATTTTCTTAAAATTTATGTGAATGAAATGATTGATTCCGATATCATTTTAAAAAAAAAATAAAAGAGTAGTATACAGACCTAGATTTGATCTTGTCCTTAAATCATAGTCGTACATGTATTTTGAACAATCATGATAAAAATTTCATTTTTTTTAAGTTTATTATAATTGTCTAAAGTGCATGACCATTATAAACAAAATATAATCGAATTCAAATATGTGGGTTATGTAATGGCCCCAAAGTTTTCCCATCTGACCATTGATCATTGACACTAATCAACTTCTAAGGAAACATGATTAGAACCCACAAAAAGCTTCATCAAAATTTGTCTTCATACTTTTCATTATTTGCCCAAATTTTCAATGTTTGAATTCAAACATGACTTTACCTCCACTCTAGGAAACATAATTGAAAAGTCAAAAGTGCTCACCTCTTTTCAATTGCACAATTTTTTCTTCTAACTTTTTATGAGTAAAGATATTTTTAATTATCTTATATATATTTTTTATTATTCAAAATATGGGTAAAGAATCAAACAAAGTTTCAATAACTATCACCTAACACCAATTGTTATAAATTTTGATTGGTTCTTTACATTTATTTTGATTGTAAGAATATTTAAAAAAATATTTGTTATGCTACCATTTTATTATTAGAATAACAACAATATAATTTTTCATAAAGAATTATAAATCTCACGTATGAGACTCATATTTTTGTTTAAGTGTGACTATTTTTTTTTGTGGGATCCACAATCATGAGTTATCTTGTTACCTACTATAAGGCAATAATTTAAAAATCTCTTATAAATAATCTCATAAAGTATTATATAATATCTTCAAAAATATCTAAATAAAATCAACTTATTGTATTAATGGGAGAGTGGGACAATGGCTCACTGTCTGTGGGTGCCGTGTCAGAAGAGAAATCCATAAGTTCTAAACTTTAAAAATAATTTAACGAAAAAAGACTGAATCTATTTCCGTTTAATTGGGACCCTTACATCCTTACTAGACAACTCGTACCCGCCATTTCGCAACTGATATAGGGCCGCTCATTTTCTATCAAGGCCAATGGGGCCCAATTTTCCCCTTTTCTCTTGAAATTTACAATTAATGCAAAATATTGAATCTGGGATGGAGGAAGATAAGGGTAAGGTGGCAGGTGGGCTACAAGACGAAAATAGGATTTGAGCTATTACAAAGTATGATCTTCTATTTATATTTAAATCATTATAATTTTTAATTATGTAATAAAAAATTATATATAATTACTCAAAAATAAATATACGATGATGAAAAAAACTAAATCCATTTCCCGAAAATAGAGATGGGGAGGGCTTGCAAGTTACCCATTTGGGACGCTCTGGTTTTAGAGGCAAATATATAAACGCGTAGTGGAGTGTCGGTCTTCTTTAAATGTTCCACCTAAAATTAATAATAATGTGGGTTTTCTTTTAAATACTTTATCAGTACATCTTTTGCGTGCATATATAATATATACTTTTCTTAATTACTTAATCTTTTGCAATGAATTCGAAAGCAATGAGCCAGCCACGTGCTTTGACTTACCAGCAAATTTAAGGAAAAAGAGACAAAAAAGGAAGAAAGAAGGAACGGTAGATGAAATTAACCACAAAGACCGCCGTGGTGGATGAAGAAATTAAAAGATATGAAAAAGATGTATTTGAGAGCCATATAATTTGTTCGGTCATATATCACAACTCTGTAATTAAATATAAATATTTTTAAAATTATTGATCACTTTTTTAATAATTTTAATAAACAGTTAGTTCACCCAAAATGATCATAATTATATAGTACTATAGTAACACTAACATTTTTTATCACAAAGTATAAAAAAATGTCACATATAATAAAAATGTAGCTTAGATCCAAGGGAACCATTAACCAAGATAGGACCAACTAGTGAAGGTGGACTTCCTCTTTTATTCTATTGTGTCTCTGACATCTTATCTGTACCATCATAAATAATAGTAGAATATGTATTTAAACTTTTAACGATATCATTTAGTATTGAATATTAAAAAAATTCAATTTTATAAATTAAAATACAAATTATATTGTATCTTTCATAACTTTTAATTTTCATATTATATAACTAAAGTTTTAAATTCTATATCTTTTATTTTAGCATTTAACATATTAAAAATGTAAAATACTATTAAAGGGTTGCTTAAATATGGTTCTTCGTGGGTATCTATACTCACCTAGAATCTGCTGCCACTAAAAATATGCACTAATTAATTATAACTAATTATATTTATTAGTTTATAATAAAATGGCGTATAAGACCAGATTAGGAGATTAACAAATTAAGACTTTTAATTGGTATGAATATATATTTTAATCAACCTAGCTAGCCAGCTACTTCAATCAAAAGAATTGGAGTAATATATTAATCATAATAATTGTTCCCACTGTCATTTCCTTCGTTTTACCGAATGAATGATGAGAATGGAGATGGAAATGGAGGACATGCCTGGAGTTCAGTGGTGACAGGGTACTCATCCATGTCGACGTAGTTCTTGTTAATGGAGGCCATGATGAGCTTGTTGCACTCAGGCTCCATCCAGGTGGTGACGAAGGAGGCAAGGTTCAGCCTTGGGTTGCCGTCCAGCATAAGCTCGTCGTTTATGATCTGATACGCCGCCTCCTTCGGGATCGACTCCTCCGGCATCTTGAACCTGAATCACCACACACCAGGCCAGTTAATTTGATTCATCTTTCAATTCAATATATATATAAATAATCAGAGATGACTGGAAAATACTAATGAAGGTTGCTGGAAGAACAAATATAAGTACCTGGGAAGCGAGGCGCGGACGTAACGGGAAGCGAAGGTTGAGTGGACGGAGACGTCCGTCTGGGAGGAGGTTTTGGAGAGAACCATGGTGGATACAGAGAGAAAGAGAAAGAGATAAAGAAGTTCAGTTGTGAGGAAGAAGGAGAGGACTTGAGGAACTTAAATAGAGTGAGCGGAGGAGACAGTGGCCATTTGGGTAACAGAGGAAAGAAAGAAGTTTTGGAAACTAATTAAAAATACAAGTCAAAGTTAGGAAATTCTTCTCTGTTAACCAAATTGCAATATCCCTTCTCTTTTAATTTTTTCTAATTTATTTATATAAGTGATGGATGCTCGTGGGAACTGATTTTGGCATATACTTTTTTAATAACTATTTTTATTAACGTAATTTTAGTGAAAAAAATTATAGAAACTTAATTTCAATGACTTCGTCTATCTTGTACAGTTTTGTGACATGACAAGAAATATAAATTTATTATTTGTTTCTTAATTACTTAAACAATTTCAGTCCCCTGGATATTATCATGGTTAACAAGGTATTTAGTTTATTGGTACGTTAGATATTATAATATTTAAAATAAGTCCTTAATAATTATATAAATTAGAATTAATTTGAGGCGCGGAAACAGGAGATTTGGCTGGCGTTGCCGTGTTTGGTGACGACAAAATCAGAATGCGGGCAGTTTTAGGGCATAAACTAGTACGTTGTATGTGAAAGTGAAACACGTTTAATTTTAAAAGGCTCTAAAACAATTCTAAATACCCTCAACATGTGTAGAATACGCGTGAAGGAATCTTCTCTAGTTTCAACTTTTCTTTCAATAGAACCACAATTCTTTTTGAACCATCCATTTAATTAGACATAATTTAATAAAGATAATAAATAGATTAAATCAAGGCTAAATTCTAGTTTACAACTTTACCCCTTTGTCCAAAATCAATCCAGGCACCTTATAAATCAAAAAATCCAATACCTCAAACACAAAATCTTTCAACTTCAACCGAATCGCCTCTTTCAATCAAAATTATTGGTGCCTCCGACCCTCCTCCGACCCTCATTTTTTAGGGGCAAGTGTTGATAGCTCAACTCAAGGGCTCATTGGTTAGACCAGATGCCTATCAAATGAATTAAAGGGCTCTTACCCAGTCTATAAATACATTTTCCTTAAGAATGAGCACCATTTTTTTATTCCATTTATTACCTTTTCATTTTCAACTCAGACGAAATTTAAATTAGGTGTTGGAGTATGGGTCCAACACCTCATTTTTGAGTCATTGTTTATTTTTAACAGGTGACTTGTTACTCGATTCGACTTGTCTATCCTACCTGACCTATTTACCCGACCTAACAACCGAATCAGACGCTCATCCTAATATAAGCATCGACAAGAAGAAAATGAAAAGTTATAGGGAAAGTGGGTGTTTGCATCTAATCTATGAAGAGAGTTGTTGTAAACTGTAATCAAATGAACTTGTCCATTATCTAAATGTCAAAATCTGATTCCCCTGTGATGCTTCTGATCACTAAATATCAAGACAAAACCTTAATTAATTATAAGGTCTCTTGCAATCTTCCACTTTAAACACCTCCAAAGCTTATTCCTCAACAGATGATTCCTCCAATTTGTTTCTTTTTGTCTTTCCATGATCATGATTTTTGAGACTATTAATGACGCGGAGTTCTTGCATAATCTTCTTGAATATTTGAAGCTCTCACAATAACTTTAATTTAGGCATATTCTATAATCAATTGTCCAGTTTCAATCTGAAGTTGTCTTCAGTTACTGAACATATTGGAAACTAGAAAGGATTACATTATTTAATTTGAAAATGTTGGGACAACCCAATATCTCTCCCGGTGAGTTGGAGATTGCTGTAAACTAGGCTCTGAAACCACTGTTAGGTGGTCTCGGCCTTCTCAATCCCAAATTTATGGTTAAAGTTCTGTAATGTTCTTGCTTTTTACTCTTAATTTAAGGGGAAAATTAAAGCTCTAGACTAGTGGGTTAGTGGGTGTGTTTGTTTATCATTGGTATCCCTATCCCCTGTATTATGCATCTCAAAGTCCACTTAGATACAATTGTAACTTTCGTAAAGGTAGCCAATATATTATAAATTGAGAAAAGTATAGAATAACATTTCATTAATTTTGTATTTTTAAGATAATATTTGAATTTTTTATAAATATGAATATATTTTTTTGTCTTTCACCCAGTTAAAGTTAAAAATAAATGTGTATGTTTATAATTTTATAAGAGAGTTGAATATTATTTAAAAAAATGATACCAAAGAGTTATTGTATTAAACCTAAAAAAATAAAGATAATTTACTCTTATAAATTTGTTGGGGGAATTTTAAATTATATTATATTAAAAATTAGAGTAAATTAATTTTTTTAAATTTTTTTAATTATATAACTCTTTTATTTATTATGAAAATATACACATACTTTCCTTAAAAATTAAAAAAATATTATAACTTAACTCAATTTTGAATTAAACCTTCATCAAATAATTTATATATCTAAAATATTTTTTATAAAAAAAACTTGTGAAATGTAAATTATTCATTTATTTATTTTCTCCTAATAATATTGATGTAGAAGAAAAAATAAAAACATATTAAATAATTTTTAAAATTTTGTTTATAATCAATAATAGATAAATTTTGAGGCTCAAACTCATTAAATAAATTTAAAATTTTTTAAAAATATTTTAGATATATAAATAATTTAATTAAATTTAAATTTAAATTTATATTAAATTGTAATATTTTTTAGTTTAAAAAAAATTGTGTATGATAAAAATAATAATTAAGCCATTAGAAAAGTAATTTAAAGTTAATAAAAGTGAAACTGACTGCCCCATCCGTAATCAACTCTATCAACAAAAGTGAAACTAACCCAAACCGAATATAAATAACTAGGACACCTTTTGTGGTCATTAATTTAGTCTTCGAGTCTTCAACTTTTGTTTATTGACTTATTCCATAACATAAGTTTGAAACTGTGAAGCTAACCCAAACCGAATATAAATAAGTGGGACACGTTTTGGTGGTCAAGCTTTGCAGGCTTAGAATACCATGTACACACTTGGCTAGTTCTTAAATTTCAAACAAACAATATTCAAAAAGTTTTCAATTCATATATACCAGAGGAAGCATCTTCTTCCTTACTGGTTTTTTTTTATTTTATTATTATTATTATTGATAAAAGTTAACCTAAGAAAGATAGAGTAGGTGTGAGGAAGGTGACTGGAAGCTGTTCCACCCATTCTTTTGAACTAGTTTTTCATATGTTTCATATATATTTATTATTTACTTTTCCAATCCTAAGGACTTGACAACTCTGAGCTTTTCCATAAAGCACAACCCCATCAACTCTTTTCTAAATTTGTTCTCTTTTCTTGACATTTGATATTTATTATTGTTACAATGCTAGCTTGTAATTGGAAGTGTCATAAAAAAAAAAACACAAAACTCATGGGGTGCTTTTTATTTTTCTGGACTTTTCGGGGAAGTAGACTACTTTCAAGAATCAATGTGGAAACACTTTCCAGGACTGGTATGATTTCAATGACTTTTTTATCAAATTTTAGAGTTGAATATTCTTTTAAAAATAATAGTTATTTTATTTATTTTAAAATTTTATATAATTTTTTTTATAAATTAAAAATAAGTTATAATTAAATTTAATTTTTTAACTGATGTTAAAATTAACCGTTATATTTTGATCAAAATTTTTTTTAGTGTAATATAACTAAAATACCATTAATTTTATATAATATGATCAACAATTTTTTTTTTCATTATTTTAATTCTTTTTTTATGTTTTAGAAATATAATTACTTAAAAAGATTGTCATTTTTTATTTTAAAAATATCATTACTTAAATAAAATTTTTCTTTTTTTCTGTGTTAAGAATATCATATCCTAAAAAAAAATTGTTTTTTCTTTTGGTTTTAAAATTTTAATTACTTAAAAAAAGTTTTGTTTTAAAAGTATGCTTAAAAAATATTTTTTTTTTGTATTTTAAAAATATCATGACTTGAAAAAAAAATTTGTTTTAAACATATCATTAGCAGAAAATTTTCTTTTTTTTGTTGTTTTTAAAATATAATTACTTAAAAATTACTTTTTTCTATTTTAAAAATAATTACTTAAACAAATTTTTTTTAAGAATATCATGTGAAAATAATTTTTTTTTAAATATCATTACTTAAAATTTTTTCTTTTTAAAAGTATAATTACTCAAAAATTTATTTTTCTTTAAAAAAAGCATTACTTATTTTTTAAATATATTTACTTGAAAAAATTTATTTTTTTTAATTTAAAAATATCATTACTTAAAAAAAATTATTTTAAAAGTATCATTAAAAAATGATCTTTTTTTTCTATTTTATATCATTACTTAAAAAAAAAATTTTCATTATTTAAAAATATCATTACTTAAAACTGTTTAATATTCATCGTCTTGCTGAGTAATACGAATAGTTTACGTAAGAATAATTCAATTATTTTAATTTGTAATATTTTCTTTAAATAATTTAAATAAAATACTTAACAAAATTAGATTAAGCAAAATTATGTATAAGTTTTTAAAATAGAAAAGAATGTAATGTAATTAAGCTATTTTTTAGTGGAGGGATTGAAAATTCTATCAACTAATTAGTATACAACAATTTTATGGTAACTTCTTAGTTTTTACTATCCACCCCAAAACATCTTTTCACCACAGCAGAGTCAGGCAGGGATACATAGAAAAACACCCTCATTGGCGAGATCTTATGCCTTAGAAGCCTGAATAAAAGGTAACTATTATTATAAAGAAAACTCGTGGGTTGGAGGAATGTGCCATCCCCTCCTTTAACAATGAGGAATGTTATTCTCACGTTCTTTCTTGCCCACCTTCTCTCATATTTAATATTTTATTAATATCAATCTTTCTCCACTATGGTTGGAAAATGCCGTGCAAGAATCAGATTCTTCTTAGGTGCCGCAGAAAGAAGATTGGTGGAGAGAAAAATAATTTAGTATAGCATACAACGACCCCTCACTTTAAAAAGAATTCATCGTTTAAAAGAATGCACCTGGACGTATCAAAAAAAGAATAAAAACAGAATGCATCAAGAGACCCCACATGTCACTATTGATCTTGCTATAAAAGGAATGTAGTGCATTCTTCATCTTCTGCAGCCAAGGTACAACCTTAGCCTGAATCTCCCCTAAAGAAAGAAAAAAATAGAAGTCCCTTCAATCTTGAGGCGACATTTATTAATCAAGTAGTAAGTAAAAAGCATTCTTACCGATAATGAGCTGTATTAGGATTCGAAGATATTTTAACTCTGATATGAATCTGAAAAACAAAGCTTTCCCAGCAAAATCTGGAAGCATGAAAAACAAAAAGGGGGGAAACTCATACCAATTCTGCAACCAGTACAGACAACTGATAAACACAGGTCAGAGATTCATGTGTTTTTGTGATGTTGACCACAAGGTCACAATTAGTTAATAACCAATGTAGTAAACAACATAACTTTTTGGTGCATGCCATGATTTGAAAATTTGACCAAGACTAATTGCAATGACTTCTGATGTTCATGATGGTGTATTAATTCTTCTCTCTTTACTATGGGCATGTTCGGATGTGCTTTAAAAAGAATAACTTTTATAAAATGAGAAGTAGATTCTTAAAAAAAATGTATTTTAATAGAATGAGAAGTTGTTTTGCGTTTGGATGAATAAATGAAAATGACTTTTGAATTAAAAAATGTGTTCGGCTGCAAAACCGTAAAAGGACTT
>JASKGM010000011.1:3385555-3402292 GCA_034509205.1 Ceratonia siliqua | reverse complement strand
ATTAAATTTAAATTTTATAATTATGATAAAATTTAATTATGATATTATAATAAAAAAAGATATAATTATGATGAGCAGAAGGCAAAATAGTCAAAAAAAATAAATCTACTTCTCCTAGAAGGAGAAGTTATAAAATATGGATTCTACTTTAATCACAATTTCTCATTTTACTTCTCTTTTTACTTCAAGAAGAAGCAGATACGAACAGCTCAAAAAATGACAGAAATCATTATTTTCAAAAAAAACCACTTCTCCTTCTCCTTTAATTCCATCCGAACTGTGCATCCTGTGCATGCATTGCCTCAGACCCAGGCCAAGCAAATAAATACTTGCTTACCGATTTTCTAAGCTGCCAAGTTCCTGCTTTCTTTTCTCTATATTATATATTTAACTGAAGTTCAGAGTGTAGTTGACAATCAAGACAAGCTTCTATGAAGACCTTAACAAAATGACAAGAACATACAAAAGTCAGTTCCAAGTATTTTACCTGTATCCAACTTTGGAGAGACACCATACGTCCCATATTTGGCATAAGTTAGCAACCTGATCCATCGTGAAACACCTAACTTTCTAATTATAGACCTTAACAGCCCACTAGAAAGAAAAAAGAAGATATAATAATAAGCACAACAAATAAAAATTTCTCAGCATCTTAATGAGGCAGATATGAACTGTTTCTTACTCTACACGCATTATAGTGAGAAAATCTGGTGGGAGAGACTCCATGAAAGAAGATAAGTCCTCCATTGAAAGAGACTTCAACTCTTTTTTCATGTTTTCTTTCTCCTCAGTTGACATTCTGCTGCCAAAACCAGATTTACTGCAATTCACACAATAAAGTTTCATCACTCTTTTTTGCTTTTTGCTTTTCTAATGAAAGAATTTACTAGAAAGAGGAAAGATTACAAAAAAGAAGAGGATAAAATATCCTCCTTAATCAAAGGAATAAAAATAAAAGACAGCCAAAATGAAACAAGCTCATCAACACAACAAATTTCTCCAGTCTCTGCATATCCATCAAGTAGACTCCCTGAAATAAAGCATAGGCTGAGCACCAAAAACAGGCCGAGATAACATTCTGATCCCATGACAAACATGTGGATAGAGCTTACTCCTTAAAAGTCCAAGTATTCGGCTCCTTCAACCACAATCACAAAAGAATAGCAGTACACTGCCATATTTTTATTTTAGCCACAAACTTTTACCTTCCTTACTTCTTCACCCTCTCAATCTCTCCTGGTTTCTTTGGCTAGCTATTATAGAACCCAAGAGAATTATTGTACTTACAATAGTTACTAGGACATTACCAGAGAAATTAGGATTTTAATTTGATGAACAAGGCTCCGAATGCAATGGGAAGTTTTGACTTTAGAGACTAACACCACTCTACAAGCTCCTATCTGTTTGTCTCCCTCTCCTTCCAGAATGTCAAATGGGAAGAACGAATGTAGAATAGTAGATCCATTTTGGTCATCAGGTTAAACAACACCCGCCCCCCCCCCCCCCCAAAAAAAAAAAAAACCAAAAAGAGAGAGATCTAGATGCGCCTCTTTGTCTCTAAAGTTTGGTGAACACACCACTTCGTAAACTGGTGCAACAAAGATACATCATAAATAGGCATCAATTCAGATTCTTTCCCAGCAGAATAAGTCTCAGCTCTGAATTTGAAGCGATCAGTCTCAACATATACTATTTTGGCAGTCACTTACAAAAAAATCTAAAGAAGGGAGTCATTTGAAAAGAAACGGATTCTATAAGAAGCCAAATTGCCATATCTCACCAGTGGCCACGTCGGTCTAACATAAATACTTCTTTTAGGTTGTATATCATAGATTTCAATGTTCATTTCATGATTAGAGAACTTAAAGCAATGGAATGTTGTTTTCTGACAGACGAGAATAATTCCTTTAAAGAGAAAAGAAGAGAATCACATGTAAAGAGACAAAAGTGGCCACCTATGGTCAAACGTAAATACTTCTTCTAGGCTGTATATCATAGATTTCAATGTTCAGTTCATGATTAGAGAACTTAAAACAATGGAAATGTTGTTTTCTGACAGACGAGAATAATTCCATTAAAGAGAAAAGAAGAGAATCACTTGTAAAGAGACAAAAGTGGCCACATATGGTCAAACGTAAATACTTCTTCTTGGCTGTATATCATAGATTTCAATGTTCAGTTCATGATTAGAGAACTTAAAACAATGGAAATGTTGTTTTCTGACAAAGAAGAATGATTCCGTCAAAGAGAAAAGAAGAGAGTCACATGCAAAGAGACAAATCTCAGTTGTAGAGATGTACACAAGATAAAGATAATCTTCTATTATTTATTACTATAAATATGTTAAACACGTAAAAGATATATGTATAAGAAATATAACAGCCACACAATCCATAATCAGACAGATGAACACCAGTTTCAGTGGTTTGTGCTTTACAGTTGTAATCCACCGATAAATGAAAATCAACAATAAAGGATTACTATCTTTACAATGTATTTTGATTAAAATGCAATTGACTAAAAGAATTTATATGCAACAACAAACAGAAGGGAAACAAGGATCACCTTTCAACATTTCTTCCAGTGAAAATGATGGGGAGGTATCTTGAATACTCTCCAACACCAAATCGCTCACCAAGACATATTATTTTCTTTGAATCTTGTAGAATCAAAGCTTCCCATAACTGACAAAAGTCCCTTCTAAATTCTTTATCCAATTCCACGTAGACTCCATGATCTAGAAGAACTGCATTATAGTTCCAAGACAGGGAAAAAGGTTATAGTTCAATTCTTTCAATCTTCAAAGTTTTAAATTTAAACCCAGTAACAAAAAAAAAAATTGATCTTAAATCCACAACAAGAACGTACCCAAAGAGAAGCCATTACAACCTTCAGGAGAAACTAATATATTACCAGGGTGTGGATCCCCATGTATGTAACCATGCACAAATATCATTTCAGCAAACAGTTCAACCAATGCTCTTGCTACCTATAATAACAAGTTTAGAATGTTTTAAGTTAAAAGCAAGTTATCCCTCAACAGTTAGCACTACTACAATAGGACAAACTTAGAATCTTCAGAGTCATGTATATCGGATAATATGGGGACAGCAATTATCAACCACTTGCCAATGCTGCACCACAATAAAAGACTAATATATCAACCATAAAGCACATGAAACCACAATTTAGAAGTCCACTACTGTTGTAATTTAAATCAACCTTCTCTGGATCAACCCCAATCTGATTCAGAAAGTCCAAGTCATCAATCTGAAATTTAGTAAACATTTTATTAGTAGAAAGCATAGCACAGGTAAAATAGCATTACTGAAATAATAAGTAAATAGAAAAACCAACATGCTGGTGTAATACACCCTAAATTGACCATGTACAACAGACTTTGTCAAGTAATAATTACACAAGTTCATGGCTTTAGAATATTCTTATATCTATTAGAATTTTTTTGTTTTGATAGAAAATTAATTTATTGATGAGAAGAGAAAGATATATCGACGGAGGACAAGTAATTCTCCCAAAACATGAAGAAAAAAGGTAAAAAAAAAAACAATTAGCTCAAAAGAGCTTTCCAACCCCTTTGTAAATATCAGGTCATGACATCAGTGCAGAATACCATAAAACTAAAATACAGTTCTACATCTGCTCAATATAAGTAAAATCTCCATTGCAATCAGAAGGATTAAAAAAGAAAATATTTCAGAAGACCAGCACAACTATTTGCATAAGCAGTCAAGATGCAAGTTTTACATTTTCAGTCCCCTCTCTTCTTGTGCTAACTTCAACCAATACAATAAATCCAGAAGTCAGAGTTCAGATTTACCTTTTTCTTTCTTCCTGCCTGTCCTCTTTTTTGTTTTTATTTTAATAAAACTGAAAAAGAAAACCTCTTTCTTATGAAGATGCTCTTTCTTCTTGCTTCTCATGATATCTATACTAATATGTGTTTGAAGGTTAGACTATCGGACCAAATTTGCCACTATCATTCTTGTATTGCCCTTTTTAATTTTTTCTCGTGTCCTTTCTTTAAGGGATGATGGGTGATTAGCCAATATTATTCTTATTTTATCCTTTTATTTTTTTTCTTTTTAAGGGATAGTGGGTAATTAAAATTTTTATTTTATTTAAAAAATGGATTAACATGCACGTTAGTGCATGTCAAGACACTAGTAAATTTTATGTTTCTCCACTCTTCTCACTCATGAGAGAGATAAGTGGCCACTTAAGAAATACAAGCCTTAAGGAGCCTATTAGAAGTAACATATCAAGTAATTTTGAAAATTATGATTAGGTCCAGTCAAGCTGGTAGGACAATGGATATTTGGATAGTTACTAATGATTCATAGCATAAATACACAATTCTCTTGTGTGGGCCTCATGCTTATCAACATGCTTGATAAATCATACCTTGCGTCCCGCAAAAAACTGCATGGTCAGGACTTTTCTTGTTGTCAACTCCTGCACATAAATTAAATTGATGGTAAGTTAGTAACAAGTACTATAATTACTTGATAGACAGTTCATAGAAATGAAAAAGAACTCAATTATCATACCCAGAATACATGAGGAACCCTGACCATTTTGTTGTTTCTGAGGTTTTTGGCTGCTCTCTCAGAATTCCTTGCCTCCTGAACAAAATCTGCAGGGAAGTGATGAGGGAACATATCTCGTTCTTTAAGTAATCAGAAGTCCTCTTAAACAATGAATCAAAAGGCTAACTTATTGACCGCTAAAATATGAAAATAAAACATTATAGAACTAACAAATTAGTTTCGTTAGATAAGTAAAATTCTAGATTATCCATTACCAATTGCATCCTATTAAATAATAATTAATGGATGAAAGAAGAACTATTGGACATACATCTATAGGGGTTCTAGTGCAAGACAATTAAACCAAAGCTAATCAGCTAATATATGGAGAATGTCTAATTAATACTGCAAAAAACAAATACTAATTACATAATTTATACAGAGCATGGATAAAAATACTTTTCACAATATGTATTCAAACATTCATTGGGAGCACTACATTTGGAACAATTATGTGGTAAGTCTGGTGTCAGCGATCTTTTTTTTTCTTCTGTTTTTTGAAGATAGAGAATGAAGAATTCATTAAGGAAGACAAGAACAATGATAACAAGTATAAAACTACAAGAGCCCACATCTAAACAAAATCAAATCAACCATGTCCACAAGTAACCCCTGACCACACCATGGGCTGTAAGCTTCGAATCATTTATCATAAAGTAATATTATCCATAACAGGGTCAATAATATTTTCAAACATGTATTTAGAAGAATTATTGAAAGGACACCACTCAAAACCATCTTTCCATCTAAAAAACAATTTAAAAAACCACCTTCTAGACATTAAACTAATAGGTCATAATGACACATAAAGGTAAAAATAACTGCAGTAACAATGATGGAATAAACTGCCTACTCAGTAATACTCAGGTATATTTCCTAGGCATTCTGACTGACCAAGTTCTAAAGATATGGTCTTCGTAAACGCCGATGCCAGCCATTCAAACCTGTATTCAGGAAACAACTGTGGCCAAAGGAAGTGGTCTTCAAGTTAACAAACAACAGTGGCTAAAAGAATTGTTAAAACTGCTTGTACAAAAATATTAAGAGAGAGAGAGAATACGCAGAGGTTCAACCAGCAATTAGACATGGAACTTGTGCAAATCTTTTTATTTCAACTTTATTAAATATTAGTTGCAATGCTTATTTCATTCTTTTCTATATGATCAATGATCTTGTATTCTAGTTTTTTTTTTCTTTTAATTCATTCAATGACATTTAATACTTCTCTAAGGTGACAAACTTATTATTAAAGAATTTGCAACGATCATATGTATACTTGAAATCTTTCAAGCAAATATTAGCAATAGCAGCAGTTATTTTCTTGGGATTTACCAGACAAGTTTTTTGTTTGTTTAACATTCAGCTCATTTGAGCAGCTATAAGCACCAAGATTTTTCATTAATCTAATCTATTGTGCCTCCAAACCATTGCCCAACCATCCAGGAGGAAGTTCTAATTAGTCCTGTAAGCCTACATTCATTGCCTAAAGTAGTAATTCCACTTGCAGCCAGTGCTATTATTCTTGATTGACCCATTATGAATATTTGGAATATCACATTGAGATTACTGAGCTCTCTCCGCAAGACTAAGATTGTGTTTCATTAATCAATTTCCTTTTGGTTGCCAATTGCGTATGTTTTCTTATCATCCTTTTTGCTATGACCAATCAACATTACATAAATGACCAAAACTTCAAAACCTCACGTTTAGAAATGTCTATAGAATGATTAAGGACAGCATAAAGTCTTTATTATTTTTTGTCAAACATGAGTTATCAAGAGTCAGGACATACCAATGCAATAGTTTTGGATAGGAAAGACATTGTTCTTGTATCAAAATTCATCTGCTGCTCTATCCCAGGATATTGCACCTGTTTTTCAGAAAAGACAATTATTTTACAATTACACAAGTCTTTGTCAAATCACAGCCCACGTTAATTTAAGTATGTATACCAAGGAACATCACATTGACGAGTCGTAAGAAGTAAAAAATAGAAACTGCTTTACTTGCTTTAGTGCATAGAAGAACATATAACTAACAAGGGATAAAGTTTTGGTTACAGATATATAAATTTTTAAGCATTTTTTAAGGCTGGAGCGAAATGCCAGAGTTTCAACCAGAGATTGCTACTGTTCACCTTATATGGAATAGAGTAGTTGTTTGCTCCTCTCTTCTGTATGGGTTTTGGCTCACGTTTTTTTCACTGGGGTTTCTCTAATGGATTTATAGAGGGGTTGGAGAGCTCTTTTAAATTAATATGCTTCATTCTGTTTCTCTTCTTTTTTTCCCTTTTATGTTTATCATAGAAGGATTTATTATGCTCCTTTATTATACTTGTCTACTTTCTCTTGATAAAATCTTACTTTTTTATCAAAAAATAATTTAACCATGTTTCAGTCCTTGTGACATGATACTAGCAAATATGATCAGTAAGTAAAATAACTATCTCTTAACTAAAATTATTATCAGAAAAAATTAATTTCATTGACCAATAGAATGGCTAAAGGAAGCATCATTTCACATAGCATCCACCAAAAGTTAGTACCTGCAACAGTCATCCAGCCTGCAAATCATTCATCTTTATGCTCAGGTTTGGACTCAAATAGCTCAATCTTATATTGATACAGACCAAACTTTGGTCTTCCTAAGCATAATATGCAGTCCAACTGGAGACCAAGAATCAATAAACCAGGATATCTAAATCAAGTAATCAACTGATTACAGAAAAAACATTTTAATAATTACTATTAAGTATTAACTACTAAGTAAAGTAACAGAAAGTGATTCATTTAGTATGTTTCTATATAGACATCTCTTCTAACAGAAAAACCCTCACTAGTAGTGATGGCAACAAGTAGAAAATCCATGAAGATTCCCCTTCAGATTGCTGTCCCAATTTTTTGGACAGAAAGAAAAAATTTTATTACAGGGGGAGGAAAGAAGGATACAAAAAGAGAGGAGAATAAGCTATCCTCTCCGACAAAAATATAACCATTTAAGCATATCAAATACCATTCCTGTTGAACTCCTTTTAAGATTTGTTGTCAGTGCCTATGATAGTTCACCAGGTAAACAAGCATTTTATTCAAACCCACAATCCAATACAAAACAAATTACAAATAAAGATAAAAATAAAATAATTAGAAGACCTAATTCATAAGAACTAGCATGCCTATAATATAAAAAACTATATACATATAAGTAAATAATATTAATATTTTTGTAAAGGAATAATTTGTTTATAAGAAGCGATAAACAGAATGAATCCTCCTCACCACACAAGAAACAAGGTAAATGAAAAAAGTTTACTTATATAATCCATGTTTAATTTAATTTTAGCATAATATAATTCTTCTAGAGATAACAAGATGGCCCATGTTGCCCAATCCGGGAGTTCAGAAAACTAATATAACTCATGGACAAACCTTAATTGCTACTTGATGACCACTTTTCAGCACTGCATGGTGAACTTGAGCAATAGATGCAGCAGCTATAGGCTGTTCATTAACTGACAAAAACCTGGAATTCGCATAAATACAAAGGTAAAAAATGAATAAGTGAACTAACAGGTTTATCACTAGTCACAGTGGCACGGCCAATTCAAGCTATATGATCATTCTGACCTAGACCATTCTGGTCCATTCATAAAACATTGAATTAAAGAATATAACGTGTGATGACAATGATGTAGAACAAAGGCGGGAATCAAGAACAATATTGAAAACAAAAAAATTGTTATGACTCAAATTTCAATAATCAGACTGAAATCCCAACAGAAATATTAAGCTTTATACACAGATGACCCAAATAACCCTAATCCAACCAGGACAAGAAACCCAAAATTGCAACTACAGTAATCCTTATTCAAAATAGGAAATAAAATCCTTATGTAACCCTAAACTCCCAAAGTTCCAAAGTAGACATAATATACCATTTTAGAAATATTTCTTACGATTTCTATACTTAGTGGAAATTCATCTACCTATTCTGATATTGTGCAATAATTAAGTAGCTTTGCATTTATTAGTATAAACATGCTCAAAAACCTTAATGTAAACAAACAATCATTATTCATTATTTTATCATTTCTAGGCAATTACTGACAATACAAAATTAAAGATAGAACCTAACAAGAATATATGATTAGATATATATGTTCTTGAAAATAAAATTTAATCGGTAAGAACAACTTACATCTCAGACAAATCAGGTCCCAGATTGTACATTAATACTTCTTTTATAGCTATAAAAGGAATAGGAGCAACCTAGGTCATTAAAGACTGTAAATTTAGCACAATAACCAACAAAATATGCCCCTTCCCAAATAAACAAACAAATAAAAGACAAAAAAAAACTTGTAACTTAAATAACATCTATTAGATTGAACCTTATCCTCCAATGCTGACAAGGTTGATGAGTATTCTTTTGGAACCGGCCTCTGGGAAGCAACATACTGTCCAGCCTTCACATAAAATCCTTTATTGGCTTCGCATAACTTCAAAATTCTCTTGGCTGAGCGTAGATGAACCTACCCCACCGAAAGATCAAGTTCTTGACGAAGCAATGAATAGAAAAAAAAATTTATAACACTACCAACACAATTCCATATGATATTGGAAGATTCAGTGCTTAATTTGCTTCATGTTCTTGCCAACAACTGAATTATAGAGAAAGAAATAGAAATGAAAACAACCTCCGACATTTTGTGACGATAGTCATCGGAGTCCTTTTGAAGCCCACGCAGAGAGTATTTGTAGTCAGCAACAGTGCAAGCCACCTGAAATTAAAATTAGAAACCGAAAGAAAAAGAGAGAGCACAAATTAGGTGAGGCGGTGAAATAATCAAAAGCCAGAGGTAAAGAATCGCACGGTGGAGATGGCGCGAAAGGTGCGGATGATGCCATGGATATCTGTGCTGATTTGCTCGGAAAACTTTGAGGATGCCGGAAACGAATCGACGGGAAAAGTGAGAAGGTCGGAGTTGGTAGCTTGGAAGGCAATGGCAGCTGCAGTTATTAGGAAAACGGCGGACTTGGTTTTGGCGGGAACCTTGATATGTTTTGCCCTCATCTCATTTGAGGGTTTTTCAGTTGGCGTTTAGGGCAGCAGAGTGCTTATAACTTCTTGGCGACTTCACCTGCCAACTCCGGCCTCCGGTTACGGCTGTGTTTTAAGGTTAAACTCCGATCTTATCGGATGTCCCCGAACAGACAACCTTGAACAGTTACAGTTGGTTTTGGTGCTCTTACACAATTTTCATTTGTCTTAAAATTTTGTAATTAAATTAATATATACATATATGATATATGGGCAAAAAAAATATCAAATGTACAAAAATAAATAAATACTGACGTCGAATAATTTTTAACAGTTAAATTATGCAGTTGTTTTTATAAAAAGAAATAGTTATGCAGTTTGTTTTGATGCTTTGAGAAAATTTTCAATTTAGTGTTAAAATTTTGTAACTAGATTAATATATGTGACTAGTGACTACACATTAATACATATAGAATTACTTATTATTATTTTTAATTACTTTTTATTTGTTTTAAAATGAGTTAGATAATAAATTTAATTTTCTTAGTAATTTGTTTAAAAAGTAAATTAATAGTACCTTAACATATGTCAAAAGACACTAGTAATTATTAATTTTTTTATTTAGATTCCTAAATCACTCATATATGATTTATAGTTTTACTGAACTTTTAAATAAATTTATATAGTTAAAAATAAATTATTATCTTGATCTTTCAAAAATAATATTTTTTTAATTAAATCTTTTAAAACAAATTTTAATTTCATCTCTCTATTAATTTAAATAATTAAGGATTGTTAAAATTATAAATACGTACAAAAATATATAATAAAAATAATTTTAATAAATATATACTCTTCATATCAATAACTTCGTTAGTTTTTGATTAATCAAATTAATAGAGAAATAAAACTAGAGTAAAAATTTTTGAAAATTAAATTTGAAGATACTTAATTAAAAAAATAATATTTTTCTAAGACCAAAATATTAATTTCTTTGTATTTAAAAACATTTGTCGTCCATATCATCAATCGAGCAATGGTCAATAATCCTACTATGCAAAATTTCACAATATTAAGATGAACTTTCTATGAGTAGTCTTTTTTTTTATTTTAAGAAATAATTTAAAATTTAAAAAAATCAAAGGAATTTTATTTTCTTTGTTTTTTGTTTTATTTTTTATTTTAATTTTGAATACTTGTGTTACGAAAAAAAAATTTTATATTATTTCTTAAAAAAATTTTCAAAATAAATAAAAAACTACTCCTTGGTATAAAAAGCACCTTGGGTTTAACAACTTCCCATAATGCTCATACCCAGAAATTGAAATACATAGAATATCTTATGAGAATAGGAACCCTATCCCCTGCACCAAACATAACAAAGAGTATCCAGAATAAATTATATTTACATTTTTTTTCTTTTGTGGTATTCTTATAATTTGAATCGTTAGATTATTTTAGAATAAGGATGATGTTATAAAAAAACCCAATTTCGTTAACATTTTTTTGTCATTATTAAATTTTTTATCGTCAATTACATTTCAACATTTATACTTTTATAATTTATTAAATTATAAATTAAAATATATATAAATCTTGATATACCAACACAAAAACTAAACTTTTAAACGATAAAACTGAGTAACAAAATATTTAAAATAATCCAAATCGTTACTTTCACAATAATAATATTTGTTGCATTTAACTCCGAAAACATTTATAATTTGACGACAATGGATATCAGGATATGCTTTCTTTTTATAATTGATTAAACTGGTTATTATTACATGCCCTACTTATTCTAGAATTTTTCTGTTTTTGTAAAACATCTATTCTAGAAAGAAATGCTTTTGGGCCCAAGGAAATACAAAAGTAAAATTATTATAAATAAAATCAGACCTTGCCAATTTTTAACATTATAATTGCGTGCTTGAACAAGGCAAACGTTCACAGAAAATCTGTAGAAATAAAGCAAATTCCATTTCACTAAATCAGTTAAAATTACATGAGACCATCTGTTCTGGCAATATGGGAAATTAGCCAAGACATTTCCACCTAACACAGACACGAAGGAAAAAGATCAATGATTTTCCCTTTTTATTTCTTCCCAAGAGAATACAAGATCACCTGAGGGACTACTTTCAGTTAATTCTTTCCTCGCCTATCTGAAAATGCCACAAAAAATCTCTTTAGAAAAAAAAAAATAGATGTAAGCGAACAATATAATTATGAAATGACTACCCATGACAAAAATCAAAAAAAATTTCTGGTTGAAAAATGAAACGGTGACAAAAGTGTAATATCTGCGTATACCAAAGCAAAAGACCATGTAATCTGTTTTATATGCTCATATATGAGAGAAGCCAAGTAGCAGAGTACTTACAATCAAGCCTAGACAGAAAGTCTTGCTTTCAGCTCGTCTGCCACAGCATCAATGAACTCTTCCGTACTCAGATATTGCTCCCTAGAAACCCTATTTGCACAAAAGTGTAGAGTGAGCATATGTTTATTAATCATGTCTAGTATAAATCCAAATATGCATAGCAAAAGTTGTAACAATATAACAAGTAATTTACTTGGATCCATGAATAATAAGTGCCAAATCCTTGGTCATCTTCCCAGATTCTACTGCTCCAATGCAAGCTGCCTCTAGTTTTTCAGTGAAATCCATGAGTTTAGCATTGTCATCCAACTTTGCCCTGTCAACACAGATGCACTTTAATTTCCAGTTATATCAAATATTATTAGCAGATTTTCAAATACAGAGGAAAAAATATTAGCATTCAACTTCGCAATTCACACAATTAGATACCTGTGGGCTAACCCTCTTGTCCAAGCAAAGATGGATGCTATGCTATTTGTGCTGGTTTCCCCTCCCTTCTGATGAACCCTATAATGTCGGGTAACCGTACCATGGGCTGCTTCTGCTTCAATAGTCTTTCCATCAGGGCACACCTGAACCCAACCCATACTTCTGTTAGCATCAGCAAGAAGATACCAATAACTATCAAAGTGGCATGTCCTTGAGGGCAAAATAAATGAACTTACATGGTGGATCGTCACTATTTATTAAAATAGAATATTAAATTTGACAAGGTGAAAATAAAAAGACTGTTTCTCATTAAATCATTCAGAATAAATGAAACATAAATTGGTTGTATTGATTCTTGAGGTACAGCTACAGCAAACAAGCGAGATTTTCAACATAAACCAACTGTGGATGAGAATAAAATTCCACATAAAAGTAAGCATAAGGACTTAAAAGAACACCTACCAGTACAGATGTCATCAAACCCAGTGAACCAAAACCTAAAAAGAAATGTAATAGGTATTAATGATTGGAAAAGGGGAACACCAAGTATCTAGAGTAGCAAAAAGAAAATGACTAATTAAAAAATATATCACACAAACCTTGAGCTAAGAAATCACTCTGCACATCTCCATCATAGTTTTTGCATGCCCATACATAACCTCCTTCACTCTTGAGAGCATAAGCTACCATATCATCAATGAGCCGGTGCTCATACCTTCCAATCCATCAGTTAAATGTGAACAAAAGTATAATATGCACTAGAAACTTTTCTGAAAGTCAAGTACTATTTCACCTACCATATACCAGCAACCTCAAACTTTGATTTCCATTTGGCCTCATAAACTTCTTGGAATATGTCCTTGAATCTTTACAAAATAAATGAATATAATTAAACAACGGCAAATCACAAGAAACCAATAAAATGACTCCAAAAGGACAAATGCAGCAAAGCTGTTCCAGAATAGTGATAATAAATAACAAGCTAATCATATTCTGCATACCTTCCATCATACTTCTTAAGAATTGTATTCTTTGTGCTAAGATATAGAGGCCATTGTTTTTGATAAGCAGTAGACATGGACGCATCAGCAAAAGCACGGATAGACTGCATCCCATGCCAAATATAAAAGATAGAAGATCAGTAACTTGCAGAAATCAATAAATTATATCCAACCAAATCAATAAGGACACTGCAGAATTAACCTCATCAGTGTTATACATGGCTAATGCAACACCCCCTTCACCAGTGAAGTTAAAAACCTCTAACTCAGTCTTTTGATCTTGTCCTTCTGGTACTGCAAGAACAATAGAATCATAACTAAATTTTAATTACTAACAAAATGTAAGAAAGTCTATCCAATAAATAACAATTGTAAGAAAGAGAAACTAATTCCCTAAGAAAGGGACAATACATACATTAATTGATAAAGAGTAAAATATTCTCCCCTCCCCTGAGAGATACTTTAATTACACTACCCTTTCCTTTATTTTGAAAACATACACTCCCCATTAAAATTCTTTTTTAAAAAAAATAAATTAATTAATTAATGACAAAGTTACCCTAACTACTCTCCCTCTCAACCCCAAGACCCTAACAAGACATAACAAGAAGAGGAATGTTGTACAAAGAAAAGAAATGAGAAAATTTTGCTTTTTTTGTTTTGTTTTAAGTATAAAAAAGATTTTTTTTGTTTAAAAATATAATTACTTAAAAAAACTTCTTTTTTTTTTGTTTTAAATTAAAAGTATCATTGTTTAAAAAAGATTTTTTTTGTTTTAAAAATATCATTACTTGAAAATATTTTCCTTTTTCATTTTAAAAATATCATTAGTTGAAAATTTTTCCTTCTTTTATATTTTAAAAATATAATTAGGTAAAAAAATTACTTTTTTCTGTTTTAAAAATAAAATTATTTGAAAAATATTTTGTTTGTTTTAAGAATATCATGACTTGAAAAAAATTTCATTTTTTTGTTTTTGAAATATCATTATTTGAAATTTTTTTCTGTTTTAAAAATATAATTACTTAAAAATTTTCTTTTTTTCTGTTTTTAAAAAATATTAATTCAAATTTTTTAAAAAATATATACTTAAAAAAAGTTCATTTTTTTCATATTTTTGATCGTAATAAAATTGGTTAATGTCTATTAGTTATAGACTATTTAATATTATATTTATATTTATATTTAATTATATTTTTATATATTTTATATTTTATATATATAATTTATATAATTATATTCTTTTTGTATTATTTATTATTTATTCTAAGAATTTTAATAATATTTATTTTATTAAATATTTTATATTTATAATAATTAAAGGAATGAACTATAACCTGGAGACCTGAATTAAAGATTATTTCATCCGTGTTGTTCTCTACCATACGAAACAAGCCATAATATCATTGGAAGGTAAAAAAAAAAATATTTTGGTCATATTAAAAAAATTAAACCTTTGGCCAGAAGATAACGGTTAACTTTAACAGAAGTTTTCTTTTTGAGTTTAATTGTAACTTGTTTCTAATTTATAAGGGAGAGGAGTATAATTAAAGTATCTCTCAGGGAGGAGAGAGTATTTTACTCATTGATAAATGACAAAATTAAGAAGTCCTAAGTAATAGTAACAAAATTCCAGAAGACATCCAGAAGAAAGTAGAAAATATACCGAACACCAGCTTCAGTTTTCCAGCTCCCTTAATTACTGTGTCAGTGGCTCGATATTGGTCACCAAAAGCATGCCTTCCAATACATATTCCCTTTGTCCAACCTGGCAATGTTTGAAAAGTTACACTCCATATGTCAAGAAGTAATTAAACACAACACAAATTCAATATAAGTACCTGGAACAAGGCGAGGGATGTTTTTGCAAAGAATTGGTTCTCTGAAGACAGTTCCTGGAAGAATTTTCAACAATGTAACCAACGAGAACCCAATATGTATTTTAACCAATCTACCACTTATCAACTCAATGCACAAACAAGAAATATATAAATTACTCAACAATTAAAATTTAACGAACAAAGGTCAGTTACCATTCAAAATGTTCCTAATTGTCCCATTAGGACTCTTCCACATTTGCTTCAGGCCAAACTCCTTCACTCGAGCTTCATCTGTTAATCATAATACCATAATATAAGTTCTGCCGGCCAACATCTACTACCTACCAAAAACGTTAACATGCAGCTCAAGTTATTTAATTCTTGAACAACCATGAAGCAACATGATTTCTCACAGTCCCAGTAGAATCTTCTCTCTTTCTTATTTATCAATGTATATGCCACAAGTAGACATATGAATGTAACATTTTTTACAAGATCCAACCACCATACCTGGAGTGATAGTTGCACACTTGATTGCTACATTGTACCTATATAAGAGTGCAATCATTAGAGAAACAAGAATGACAACACCAAAACATTGGTAGAAAATAATCATTTAGCTGCCCTAAATTTAAAATTATTATTCTTCCAAAAAATTTGAAAATTAACAATTATTGTATTATATTTTGCTTGTGATAAACACAAGAATGTTGTCTGATTCACATTGACCCTATAATATAAAAAATAAACTTGCACAAGACTGGATTTTAAATATCAATTCATGCCTTCACGGAGAAACATTTTAGAGGAAATGAAAAGATGAAGAAATAAGGACAAAAATTTCAACTTATCCTCTTTTAGGAAGATAAAACAAAGATGGAAAAGGAAAAAAAAAATTTCCAAGTCAGCATATAATGTAAGAACATACTTCAGAGTTGCTTCTGCACTTTCAACTGTAACTTTATCATCAGTGGCATCACGATGAGGAAGGCCTAGGTCAAAATACTTTATGTCCAATTCCACAAAGGGCAAAACGAGCTGTCAAAGAAGGAAAGAAATTAGTATCATAAGCATTTTTCATGAAAAAACAAGAGTTCATATGATCATGTTAAGAACAAAGGTGATGAGAAATCACCTTATCCTTGATTGACTTCCAGATAACTCGAGTCATTTCATCTCCTGCAGTGCAGCATTAAGAAAGCTTGCAATGAGGAAGGTATAGTTTGTTTAAATGAATAAAACTAATCACTAAAGCAATGAATATGAATATAATCAAAATCTTGTTTTTCAGTATCCCATAATTTGGCTATATAAATACAGTATAAAACCTTGCAAAGCCAAATCTTACTGAATAATATATATGAAATTTCCTGAGACGCTAGAATCACTAACTACTATGCTTCCTTTTCAATTTGGGGGGAGGGGGGGGGGGGGGGGCGATTTTTTTTATTATTTTTGTT
>JASKGM010000011.1:3339460-3381604 GCA_034509205.1 Ceratonia siliqua | reverse complement strand
CCCCCCCCCCCCCCCCCCCCCCCCCCCCCCCCCCCCCCCCCCCCCCCCCCCCCCCCCCCCCCCCCGGGGCTAGTTAAACATAAAAAGTAAAGAATTACAAGGAATGAGTCCCAGAAGGACGTGCCGTCTGTACTTGAACCATAGGTTGCAACTCGTGCACGGAAGGACAATCAAAAAGCATAACTGTTAAAAAATGCCAATTTATCTAATATTGAAAGGTATTGTCAGGCAGCACTAAGATTATGTGCCCGTCTGATCCTGCTTTTCCCCCAGCTTAGAAAAAAAAGTGCTTCTAATTAAATTGAGTGTTGGATCATGATTTTCGATAATAGTACTTTTTATCAAAATAAATTAAAAGACAATTATTTTTTTAATTTTTAACTAAAAGTAATTTTATATAAATGAAAAAAAAATTTATATAAAAAATACCCTTCCATTATTAACATATTTTTATTTTTAATAATATTTTATAATTTTAAATTTAATTTTAATAAAAAAATTAATTTCTAAAATTTAAACATAATATAAAACATTTTTATATATTCTTTTCAATAATTTTACTTGTACAATAATATTTTTACATCTAAACACATCAAATTTATTTTTTTTAATAAAATTATTTTTACATAATTATATCTAAACATTAAATTAACACTTACTTAAAGTATCACTAAAAAAACATAAAATTATCCAAACACCCATATAGACGTGCTCTTCTCTATCTTCAAGGGGGTCTACTAGAAAAGCCGCTTGGTCCTGTCATTATCGCATAATGTGGATGTCCCAAAGCTCTTATATTACTGCTAAATGGATGGATAGATGGCCATAATTGACGACTTTGACATCACTAGCAGCATATTTGACATGTCCACAGTGACATCTCATCCACCCTGATACGAAATGCGATATCTTCATTTCTTCTCATGGCTTCTACATGCTGTTGAGAACAGAAATTGACATTAGATGTGGATCCATCTCCTCTAATTATTATAACGTGATCAAAATAGACAGATGAGGTTAGTTCATCTGCAAATAACGTATTACGTTCTAAGCTTCCAAACATAAGATGCAACAGTTACTATCATGAAAAGAAATATGTCTCCAGCTTGAGAAAGCAGTCCAAGAAAGGTTGAGTGTAAAACTGAACCCAGTTCCATCTACAGCAAATACAAGTGCAAACCAACGTTACATTCTAATGTGTCTACCAATCAAAGACGGGACAGTAATAACCATCAAATCAATGAAATAAATTTTTAGTGCCCAGACACACACATGTAATTATAAATATATAAACATTGATGCAAATGCAATTAGCTAAACGGAGTAAGTATCCAATTGAGTTCTCTACGGCAGTTTCGTTTTTTACAGTTCTACATAATTCTAACCATCACAAAATCAGCCCATGGAAGACCAGAATTGAAGGGAGGGAATATTTGTGCCAGTTAACATAAGCAAATGATGAGAATGGCTGGAAAAAACGTATTCTTCTTTTGGACTGAAGAATGACCAAATACTTGGCTACATCCTTAAATCCATGCATTCTCTTTTTTTGGCATTGCCACTCTTATGTTCACTAGTTCACCTTAAGTTTTACATATAATTTAGGCAAAAGTACGATTTTCGTCCGTTTACTCTCCATTTTATTTTGGTTCCTTACGTTTGATTTGTTTCATTTTTATCCCTAATGTTTCAAAAGTATACTAAGTTTGTCCTTAGAGGTAACACCGTTAAATAAATTAACAGTCTTATTTGACGTAACAGTCCAGGTGGATGAATTTGGACATGTGTTAGCACAGGAGACACATCAACAATCATGTCACCTTAAGCACTAAACGGTGGACGCCGTTTTGGTCCAAAAACATAGGGTCTACAGGCTGATTTGACGTTGAATCTTTGCTGCTTCAATTGCATCCATAGAATCATGGATGGTGTCCACACCCTTGACAATAGAGCTAAATTATACAGTGCAATGACTAAGTTTCTCAGAATAAAGGGATATAAGAAAGGAAAAATAAACATTTTGGTTTGAGTTTGATATCAGTTCCCAATATCCTTTTTTCTTAAGGAAAGAAAATTCTCGAGAAATATTCGATGCAGCCCATTCATATGCATTCTGAGGCTTGCTGCAAGAGTGTTGGTTTTTGGAAGAAGGAGAGAATTGGATGGAAATAGTTGTATATTGTCTGGAACTTTATGCTCTTTTTTACATTCATAAAACAGAGTACACATGGCTTACATGGCTGAAGCTTTTCTTTTGCTTCTCGCCCACATCTTGACTTCTCAAGAATGAGCATCAGCTTTCAACAAAGAGCATCATTGTAAGAAAGAGAACCCTCTCATAATTTACAGTATTCTAGTAAAGTAAGAACTTTGGCATTTTATATTAATATCATTCTTCTCAGATTTTATCAGCCTAATGACTTCAAAACTATAACCTGTCAATAGATGCTCATTGTCAAAACAAACCAAAACAAAGGAGATAAAAACGATGAAGGAGATTCAACGTGAAATCAGCCTGCAAATTCGTCCACTTGGACTGCCACATGTCCAAATTTGTCTACCTGGACTGCCACTTTAGCAAAAATCGTTTTTGTTTTAGTTAACAGTATTATCTCTAGAGACTAACTTGGTACATTTTTGAAATATTAGGAACAAAAATGAAACAAACCAAACGTAAGGAACAAAAATGAAATAGATGACAAACGTAAGGAACCAAAATCATACTTTTGCCTATAATTTATTACCATAGTGACAAGTCATTCAGGCACACACAATGGTTTTGAAACATATACTGATATACCCCACTCTATCCTTATTCTTAAATAGCGAGGAGGAATTATTAGACCCAAAATCAATTATGCAGAGCAATAAACCATGAATTCCTTAATGAGAAAATTAAATGCAAGAAAGGTATATCAATCCTTAATAAATGACAACTAACAGGCCTGAAGACCCATACAACACTGCCAGCTGCAAAGTTTACCAGAACTAGTTTAGGGCAAAAAGCAGTGGACTGGGTTGAGAATATCTGCGAGACTTTTATGGTTCACTAGAATTATTAGGTCCTCTTGGAGTACCACATAGGGTTGTACTCTAGGAGAACATCTAATGTAATTTGTATTATGTGACAATTTTAATTTATGATAAGAGTACAATCCTCGTGGTACTCCAAGAGGACCTAATAATTTCTCTAATTTGAATACACAATTAAATAACTGAAATTGGGGAGAAAAGAGTAATTTAACTGATGAGCAAAAAGCAGCCTTACACAGTAAAGACTCATTAAATGAGTATGGAATAGTAAGCCGCGTTCCTACAAATTCCCAGATAGATGTTTCTCCAGGAAAGCTTTAGCTAGATTACTGAAGCTCACACTAACTTTTTCAGCAGCTGCATATCTCTTGATAACATCAACAACTTCCGGCTTTAAAACCTCATCCTTGTTAGATTCATTACAGAGATAGTAAAGAGCCCCAAGTGCATAATTCACCTGGTATCATATGATAAATACTTTTGGTTAATCATCACAAGTCATATTTGGATCTTTTCTAAAAGTAAATTAAGAATTTTCAGCACTTTTAAAGAAACATTAGTTACAATTTTATTAATTACCTAAAGCAATTTTAAGAATGAGTTATTAGTGATTTAGTAGTGAGACTCTCAGGCTATAAGTATACATTAAGAGCATCTTCTAGCACATCCAAAATACAGAATACAGAAAACAGAAAACTGAGTCATCTGTTTCTTATTATTAAAATTCATATTAAAAAAATCACATGAAACAACTTTCCACATATGATATAAGCCCTATTTGTATGGACTTGTTTTAAGAATAAATAAGTTTTTTTTCAAAAAAAAGTCATTTTTAAAAAAAATTAAGTGTTTGGTTTGGCTTCTCTTAAAAGGAAAAGTCAAAAAATAAGGAGTTTTTCTTCTTCTGAAAGAAGCTAAAATTTCTGCCTTCCTTCAGAAGGAGAAGCTGATAGATGAGAAAGAAGGTTATTTCATTTTCTGATTCAAAAGTCCTTCTTAATTACAGTATCCAAATACAAAACAACTTTTACTTATAAAAAATATATTTTTTCTAAAGGAAAAGCATAAAAGACTTTTTCTACTAGTCCCAAACAAACAGGCCCACATAATTAAGAGACTTCATTTTGACACAAAGTAGAAAATACACAATGAGCTTGTATATAACTCAAACATAGGAGAAGCAGTCTGACAACCTGACCATCCATGGTTTATTCTTTTATCTGCCCTACAAGGTCAACAGGTTGAACTTAAAAACAAACATAAATACATAAACATGAGCTAATGAAGTGAAATAATGTCAACAACCAAGTTATTATCACCCTTACAATGTTCCTAACTGGGCTTGATAAACATTGAATGATAAGAGGAATCCCACCACACTGAGTTACAATTGCAGCATTGGTCGGATCTGCAGAAAATTGCTACTGCTTTTTGTCAACTAAATAAATCAAGTAGAAATGCTGATCAAAGAGTGAAATTGCATGACTTACCAGCACAAGAGTTGCAGATCCCTCCAACACTGAATTCCACAAGCTTCTCATTGGGCTCTGTTATGCAGTCCAGAAAAAGTTCCAAAACATTGAGCTGCTTATAAAATATATCACATAAAAAAATGAATTTACAAAGCCAGAAATGTTATGCAAGGGTGTTATAGTTCATATTATGGGGATTTCCTGCAAGAAAAATGCCAGTACCAAACCTGACGCAAGAAGTTGTAATTGTAAGGATCATATGCAAAGTTTGCCAGATTTGCCACAATTTTCTCTCTTGTTTCTGCAAATACAAGAAAAAATCATAGTAAAGGACTAGTCTTTACTTAGATAAAGCAGAACATTATGAACACATGTAACAATTCTCCATCCAGAGTGGCTCTATACAATGGTTTTAGGATTGAAAGAATTGACATTACACATGATTTAAACATAAGTGTTTAAATTACTAATCAACAACATGATGTTCAGACATCAAGTTTCGACAAGAGACTGTAAGATATATAAGAGTAACAACAAGTGTAAAAAGGACAATAATACTCAACAATCACCATGACTACCGCATGAGGTGCTTGAAACTGCAAAGATATGTATGATTCAATATTAATGAGTTAAAGAAGAGTATCAGCACTAAAATATACAGAAACAAAATAAAACAGCGTACCATCATCAGTTGTGTTCTGAAACTGAATCACCAGTTCCTGAAACAAAGTTTACCAATCTTAGGTTCCCCAACAAAGTTATAGCAACAAACCATTTCCCACGGAGATAGGAAATAGAGCATATGTCTAAGAAATTAAGAAGTTAATATGCATATGTATCATACAATATAATGGTATATTGAATACCAAGAAATGTTTTCCTATTAAAAAAAAAAAAAACAAGAAGTACCTGAAGGTATTGCAGTCTTGGAGTTCCATATTTCCCAGTTCGCTCTTCTTGCCTCTGGTCATTGGTGAACATGTATGCTGTTCTTCTGGTCTACAAAAGCGGTGGCGTCTTAATATCTTATTTTACTTTGAAAAAATATAAGGAAAAACCTTGTAAACCAAAAAAGGAACACCAGAAAATGATATATCATTATCAGTAATTTAAGGATGAAAGAACTTTATTCTTCAGTAGGATCTACTTTATACATACAATGACTATAAGAATGCAGAGGGACAACCTTAAAATCAACCATGATATAATTGAATAGCTAATCATTTAGGCCAAAATTTTGGATTTGCCAATTTGCTTTGTTCACCCACATAAATGAAGTATCGGTGGTACGCCTGGATACTTATCCCAGGCGTATCCAGTTAGTAGTCGATACGGGAGAGATGCACAAATATTACCGTTTCAGGTAGATTAGAACAGAAATTAGTTTTGGGTGTGGGTTAGGGCACGACTCCTCCGCTCTGCAAGTCCACTATCCGCTTGCTTCCCCGTTCCTCTGGTGTGGTTGTCGATTTCCTGAGGCTCCTGCAATCGTGAGTCTAGTCCGGTTGCTGATTTCCTTCCTTTGGTTTGGCTCTCTTTCTTCTAATATCGAGCGTGACGAGTGTGTGCTAGCTAAACAATTTCACGTTACAATTTGAGGGGCCTAACTGGTGCGGTTTGGTTCGGTTTCACAAACCATAGGTTTGGTTCAATTCGGTTTGAGGGGATTTTGAGGGCAGGAATCGAAGCAAACCGATAATGATAGTTTGATTCGGTTCGGTTTATTATTTCCACTTCAGCCCATGCAGCATCAGAAACAAATGCACAACCACTGTAAACAGAACTGATCCAAACACTGCTAAAACCCAAGCTAATGCATGGTGACTCAATGATACAGAGCTCATTCTGAAAAGTAATCAATTAATTCCTTAAAATCATGATCAGAGATGCCGAGTGGACCAATCCAAGTGAAATAATCAGGTGAACATTAGATAAATCGGAGACAGAGTATTAACTGTACGTGGAAAGCACCAAATTCCTTCGTCCCTTCGACCTCCTCTACTTTGATCACCGATTGCCTTCAGAGTACCACCGACGCACTTCGATAGGCATCTGTGCTCGCGAAGGGGATGACCGGGGGTAAAGGCTTTGAGAGGAGGTTGGCGGTCTTGAGCTGCCGTAAGGTGGTCGAGAGTGGAGGAGAAGGGTGAAATGGCAGATGGTTGGGGAGAGATGGAAAGCGAGGGGAATAGGTCTCTGAAATCGAGAGGGACTGCAAGAGGAGCCAAGTGGTTTTCTGAAAAGAAATGGAAATTTTGTGGGAGATAAATATAATTAGGAGGATTTTAACCTTCCATTAACAATTTTGTCCTATTTTTTATTAATTAATTATTTTTATGTCATACATTTTTTAAAATTTTTTACTTATAAAATATAAATTAAAAAACTTATGAATAAATAATATAAAAATATTTTTAAAACATTCAAAAAAAATCTTAAAAAATATATGATATAAAATTAATTAATTAATATTAAAAATAAAAAAAATTCAAAACCAAAAACCAAAAAACAATAAGTGAGAACAAAAATAACCGTAAGTGATGGCAGATCATGCCCCATAATTTTAGCATTTAAAAAAATGAAACTTTTTATAACAATTTAAAAAAATTATAATACATATTAAAGTGGTTACTTTTAGTTTTTACATTATAAATTAATTTTGTTTAGAACAATCACTCATTAGCATATTAAACAATTTTAATTTTTTATTAAAAATATAATCATTTAAAATAAATAAAAGGAGTAACTTTTATGTTATATTTTGCAAAAATGCAATTTTATGTTAGTATTATGGAAAAATAGTGCAATTGCTTTGAGCATATCAGTAAATTAGTTAGAATAGGCTAGCTATGATTACCTTAGATTGTCAACAATAGTCATTGAACACCACAATAGATGCTTTGATTGTTTCTGGCCTATATTTCATTCTTAATTTAATTTTTCTACAATTATGTGGCAATTTGTCTCTCACTTTGATAAGAGCAAATAAGAAAGATACATACCAACGCCTAGCGTTAATTTGTTTATTTTGTTTTAAAGACAAATTACTTAGAAACTTCTAAAACAAAACAAAAAAATAATTTTTTAAGTTAAAAATTATAGGTTCTATATTCAAGTGTTTTTTTAACATTAAGGTTTATATGTCAGAAAAACTATCAGACCGAGCTCCTGCTTAACCAGATGATCGAAAATTTGAGCTTTACAAATAAGACTAAAGCTGTCCCAACCCAGGAAATAAAAAACAAGACGACAGAGAGAGAGAGGGGAAGGGGGAAAGGGGAAGATAACACAAACTATAATTGTTTGAACTTTGAAACCTTTTCCTGGCCATCTTGGTATAGGAGATTTTAAAATATTAAAATGCGGAACTACAAATTAAAGTGGAAAAAAAATAGATGAGATACTCATTAAATTAAATGACACAAATGCTATTGCGATAGGGAACAACTCATGATCCTCCCAGTCAACATTCTGTTCACAACAAATCTACAAAGAAAATTACAACCAAGATAACGAGCAAAGCCCCATATTCAGATATTCTCAACGAAAACTGCCTTTCTTATTTTTTTCTTTTCCTATCAAACACGGAGAATTACATAATTGAAAAGGCATTAGACTTTCAAAATTGAATACGTCTGATCTCAACACTCGTAGCTTCTTCAAAGGTCCTCAGGGCCATTAATTTCCTGCACATGGCAATTCATACTTTAGGCCTACTCAGAATGACAACCTCGTGGTAACAAGTAAGGTCCATATAATTAGTGGAATACCTTGTCTGCAATTACAGCTCCATCAGGTATTTCCAGCTTTACACCAGCTTTTGCTACAATACTTACTTTGCCCTTTGTATAGGCACCAGAAAGACAACAAATGTCAGAAAGCAAGAGCAAAACAATTTCCAGAGACAGGTACAAGATCTTATTCATATATGAGATAGCATCACAGTAATCAGAATGGGATTTGGTATGGCCAACCCTAATCAATTCACTTGCCTGGTGAGATTTACAATGAACGTGTCTGTATTAAATCATATATAGAGAGTATCGGAAGTACTAAGGTTTCTTGCTTTTATTGCTAAGAAAAATGAAGCAATTAAAAAGAAATACTTTGATAACTATCATGTGTTAAAGTGGTAACAGTAAGCATTTCTCCCACCCACAAATTAACCAAATATCATATTGGGAGCTACAATTTAAGAAAACAATTTCAGAATATTCAGTCCTAATACATTACTCTAACCTTTTGAATTGTTATCGTAAATATTTTACACTTAGCATAAATGAGAACCTCAAAGAACAAAGACTCAAACATAACAGGATTAAATCCTATACCTTGAGGGTAACACCAGCTCCAAACCATACATCGCCTGCCACTTTTAGAGTGTCAAGCTCAACGATGCTAGGAATTGACTTGAACCGACTCAAGAAGTTGCCAACCTGTTAAGGAGACCGGGAAAATGAATATTACTGTCACCATGTAACACTAAATCATCAGAAATATAAATCTTAACCTTCTTAAATTCTGGCCCCAATTCAACAGTAGGATTTGCAGGATTTGCCCTAGCTTCGTTCCTGGTGACAAAGCCATCTTGTAAAGTGTAAAGGTCCGACTGCAAAACAAGACAACTAATTACATCTGACAAAGCATCAAATCAGTATCCAATATCTCATGCCTTGTATCAGAAAAGTATATAACCTGGACAAGAAGCAAATCTGAAGTTGCCTTCACTGGAAGGAATCGGGATCGAGGCACATTTATCCCAATAGCCTTGTCAAAGAACTGGTAAAAAAGATAAGAAAGTAAGAAACAAGAAAAGTGTTTCATCGTTAAGAACATTTTGATAACATCATAATAAATATTGAGTACCCTTATTGCTGCTCCAGCTGCAGTTTCCAGCTGAAGAACTTTTACTCCATCGACTTCCTAAAATCCTCATAATTTTGTCAGCAACTTTCCAACTAATTTTCAAAAGTCCAGCATCTAACCCAAGATAGCACACAACCTCCCACCCCAAATAAAAAATTAAGAAAAAAGAAAAGATAGGCTATCTTTTGCAAAAGACCAATTCACACCTTTGGATTGGGAATAATCTCCATCTTAAGAGCGTCAGCTTCGACAAGCCTCTTAATGGCTGGTAAGTTCACCCACCTGTAGTTCATATTGTCAGTACTGTAGGAGTATATAATCAACAACAATTTGGGTGATAACCAGAAAAACTTACAAATTATTTGTGTTGAAAATTTTGAACTTTTCTATTGACTTGAATTCATTGACCTGCATAAAAGCCACCATTACTTGTCAATGGCACAATCAGCAAAACTACTCTCCATCAACATGTCAGCGCCTGTCATTATTATTTACAAACATGTTCTACTTACCATAATTTTTGTCAAATATTGGTAAATGAAGTTTTGCAAGCTGATATCAAGTAAGCATCAACTCGGGGAAGGTGAATTCAGACAGAAAGAAAAGAGGGGAGAAATGAAAGCTTATTCCATTTCATTAATTATAATCAGGGGTTGTGTAAACCCTATTCTTTTCATATAGAACCTTAATAGATGGTGATAAATCAGCCGATAATTGCAAAAGCATGTTTTGATATCAAACCACTCACTTCCCACTGTTATTCCCAATGTAGAAGTCACAATCTTGCAAAGTAGTATAACCTTTATATCATCACTGTGAAAACTGGATACATCTTGATAACAAAAATTTTAACAGTTCATGATTATAGGTCATATCAGCAATAATTATCAACTGCTTTTATACAGACATGTCATGGAATTGCACTGAAGTAAGAAGAGGAAATTCCCTGTTTTATATGTTTCAATTTACTGGGCTTTCCTGGACAAACATTTAGTTACAGAAGTACCAGCTGAAACAGCATATGTCTAGAAAATTATCAACGCCCAGGAATTCCTTCTATGATATGTATTATTTTCATCCTTTAAAATTTGTACAAGGAAAAAATCTTTCGTGTGATTTTAATGAAAATTATGAGAAATCATGCTCAATAATCTTTTTTTTCCTTATTTTGATAAAATCATTTAATGATAGGTATGAGCTTTTAACTCAAATATGTATGTTTTTTAATAGGCAAGTTTTATTAGAAAGATATCCTCCTCCATTCAAATTTGTATTAAGGAACCCATTAGCATCAACTGAACTTAAAGTCAATGGTTGCACCACAGTATATAATTATTTAAATCAAGCAAGACAATGTCATCTCAGTTAATATATTGATGCCCACAAAGTTCATCTTCATAACTTTATACTTCAGTTAGAAAAACTGCCTACAGTGAAAATGGATCCAAGAGAGAATAGGAGACAAATTTAGTAGCTTACATGTTCATCTGGGACTTGTGCAATTTCCAGGAGCTGCATTAAAGAATCAAAGATGTTAGTCACTCAATGCCAATATTATTCAGGATTTTCGTTAATCTTACTTATATTTAATCCCAACAGACAGAAACCAAAGAGGGAAGGAGCAGGATAATCGTTAAACTGTATAAAAAATATATTACGTCAAAGCAAGTTGATATTGAGAGGTTTCAACAAAATTTGCTGCGTCCAGCGTTCTGAACTAATTAAAAATATATAGGTTGTGAAAATATGAAATCAACAACAGATACATGCCTGAACCCTTCCTTCATAAGAGATTAAAGTGCCACCCTTCACATCAGCCAATGTTTTGGGAGTCACCTGCATCACAGCGCAAAAGAATATAGAAATGATGCCAAATCTGAAGAAAAAAGGAATTTACTAGATAACAGTCATCTTTCTTACCTCCATACAGTATTCATTCTTGTTCTGGATCAAATGATTTAAGATTTCTAAATTAACCAGTCAAGGATGCTGATAGCACTGAAAATAAACTCCTTCATGTGTAAATAAGAGTAAGTATAGCCACAAATAATAGTAAAAGATAGAATCAATGAAGATCTAAATAAGGATACTCAAGTCAACTAAAGCGCCCAAGTTATCTGAATTGGCAACAAACACATACTCCTTACCCTGTAACAGAACAAAATGGAAATTAAAATGACTATTAAATAATAGAAGGGAAAGTCCAACTACAACTTGGGTTCTGGTGTCAACCTGTGATAACAGTGCATCAAGTTTCCCACTGTTCGATAATGATGGGAAGACATCCCCGTGGCCAGGAGGGTACCTACACACAAATGCAGTACTCATAAGCCAAACTAGGAAGTCTATCTGCAGAGACATTCTCTGGATTTTAGTTTTGACCCGGCTGACTAATGAGCAAATATAGCACTTTCCAAGTTAAAAACAATTACAAAGCACAAGTAACATTTTTAACATAACTATAATTTGAAATTCCTCAAGCCTTTGTGGTGACAACACATCTTGCAACTCAAATTAAACTTGTATTCAATAAAGTGAAGTGGGCATCCACTTATTCAGTAACTCAACTAGTAGTAGGCATAACAGCAACATCAGTTCGAAATGAAGCCATATTAAAAATTCCAATCACGACATTTTCTGCATCAGTTACATTGCAAATTAGCGAGCAATACAGAGAGAGGGAGAACTAGCTTATGTTTCCATAGGGACGTTGCAAAGTAAAATTAAGTGTTTGAGGGCAGCTGATTGATTGGGTCTAAGACTACATTTAAACCTTGATATGTAGCATATGTCTAAGGTCATGACAAATTGTGTCCCACCATTCATAATTGAGGCTAATCCCAACAAACCACAGACCCATGGAATGCTTGTAACTTATGGCCAAAAAAGTTTGCGGAATGCGAAAATAGGCTAAGCAAGGTACAAATATTTTCTCAAGCATGAAAATTCAATTACATCCTGACTGATTATCTCTGATATTAGGCTGTCACATGGGGTTAAAGTGCAAGACACAATTCATATGCATAACAAATGCAAAGAAGGGAAAATTATGGGTGGGACCTGTTGATGATAATATTTATGCTGAAGTTAAACTTAAATCCCAACCAGTCCATTCAGTTGCATTTTTTACATACACTAACATGAATTCCTTTAGATTGATGTCTTATATTACCCATCTTCTATTTAAATTATCCTAATTCAACACAAAACTAAACAGAGACAGTTTTAGTGAAAGTAGTTAAAGCAATGCAATAATAAAGGAGAGGCAAAATACTAAAATGAAGTTATACCATCCATCCTTGCCAGTCTGCCCTTTGGATGGCAATGGCAAGAAGTCATCAACAACCAATCGAGGATATTGGCTCTGCATAAATTTGAGGAATGCAACAAAATAACAAATTAAGAAAATTAAAGATCAAAAACCAGAAAACCCAAAAGATATGAGAGCTAGAAATTAGGGATTATTATTACAGACCTGGTTAAAAGTATGAATTTCGATATTTGAGTTTTTATATTTTTCAACAATCTACAGGTAGACAAATTGTTAGTTTACAGCATATTCTGCTTATAATTCTACCCTGCAAAGGGGATAAAAGATAAAGATAATGTACCTTTTGAGTATCATCATGAGTGTTGAACGAGTTCATTAAAAGCAAAGGAACATTGCTTCCATATTTGGAATTGAGGTTCTACAAAAGATCATAGTTATCAGCAGAAGGTTCAAAGCTCACATGAAGGGGAAAACAGAGAAAAGGTCTAGCAAAGGAATGACCAGAAGATAACCTCAATTTGGATGACAATTAGATCAAGAAATGTCAATCCATCACGAACTTCAATGACAGATCTGCATTACATTTGTATACAAGTTAATGTTATGACTCATATACAGGCCATCATAAATGACAACTTGAGAGAAATCATATCTTGTCAAACTAATTTATCTTCCAGGAAATTTTCTCCCCAAGTCCAAGCTTTTGATTTAATTTTCTGTTCTCCATAGTTTCTATAATTAATATGTTGAGAAATACTGTACAATGTTTTCCTCAAGTAAGAGGAGGCATATTGATTTGTTCAGAGAAATTCCATGCAGACCAATATGCATGTTTTCCTACAGGCTATATCCTAATAGGGCAGTGCAAATAACAAGGTTGTGAATGTGAAGTCAAAGTATTCAGGACTTCAATTTTCTTTTTCTTCTTTCTGTTGATGAATAAAGAGTCTTGTCAGAGAAATAAACTTAGGCATGACAAAGTTGTTTATGACATTGATCAAAGCTAGTGAGAGAGTCATCACTAAAAAGATTTTGAAATTTGACCTTTCATATTAGTATCAAGCTAGAAACCAAGAGATTAATAATTAACTACACAGATGATCTTAAATCTTGACTAATGCTTCCCGCCACCCAAACTATTCTTAAAGCGAAAAAACATTAGAGTTAATACTTTGGACCAGTACAGCCCATAGTTGTCCCCAATCCTCCATTAAGCTTCAGCACCACAAGCTTGTCCAAGAGCTTCCTTATCTCTGAAGAATCTGAATCGATTTTGATTCATAAAAATGAGAACACTGATCTATCAAATATGTATAAAATTGACAAGAGAAAACAACACGAGATGATTATTACCATCGGGAGATGGTGCCAAACTCTCATAAGGCACCACCACTTCATCAGTAGGCGTCTGGATCTTACTCCATTCAACATGCTGCGCTTCACCACTGTAATGCAATTAAAAAAAAAATCATCAGCAATATTCATCTACCGGAGTATTTTGGCTTAGCTGCAGAGTAGATACACGCAAAGATCAACGAATAGCAAGCATAAAAATAAGCTTCTTATCAGTGATTCACCTGAGATAACGAGCTACGAGGTTGATGAATCCGTTCTTCTCATTCTCACTGCAAAGAACACAGATTCAAAATCGAGAAAATAAAATGAGAATCTGATTCGAGATCCCAAGCTGTCTTACATGCACAAGAGTTCCACGAGAAAGAAAATGATCCAGATGCAATCAATAAAAAAGTGATGAAAGAGATCGAAAGAAAAATAAAAAGAAAAAGGAAAAAAGAAAGAAAGATGAGAAAACAAATCGAATCCAGAATTGTGAGACCTGATTTGGCTCAATCCAGCAACAGAAGATTTGAGGTTCGAGAGCTTCTCGGAATCGACTTGGCTGAGAGTAGCAGCAGCCATTACTATGGAAACTTAGAGAGAAGAAGAGAACGATAGAGGGCTATGTAGGTGTGGGAATCTGAGAGTGTGGAAGAGAGCGTTCGAGGTTACGATATAAGAAGAGAGAATGAGAGAGTGACCCTGACAATTGATATAGGCAAAGGAGGGTGTGGTGAATGGTGATGCTTCCAGAAATTGACGTGTGAACAAAACACCACCGTTGTCTTCTCCGACAGAATATGCAGCCGAATATAACGGAAATGCTCTAGCGCCCCCGCCTCGTCAAATCTGGGCTAACAGCCCATTGGTTTTCAACTTTGGATGCCCAATTGGGCTCTCTGTTTTCTTTAACTATGGGCTTTCTGTTGGGTCAATGTCATAGTTCTAGAGGCTTTGACCAAATATAAGAAAAAAACTAAATAAATAATTCTAGAGGCTCGCCATTCTCATTTCTCGTTTTATTACTAGAAATGTTAATATTATAAAAGTAAGTCTCACGAACATTTTACAAAATAGAGACTGAAGAGGAAAAAGTGTTGTAAGTTAAGAGAATAGTAGTTATATTAAAATAATTGTAATGATATAAACTGAGTTTATAAAATGTTTATAAGTATACAATTTGTAAAAATAACATTTTTTTTGCTATTTTGGATATTATTTTGAATAATTTATCCCCATATGTAAGTATACAAATAGTTGTATCTGACTTTTAGTTATATTTTTTGGTCTTGAAAATGATTTTTAAAATTTTAAGTTGCTTCTTTAATTTTTTTGTTCTCATTGTCTTTTTTTTTCTTGCAAAAATGTTTTTTAATGATTAAATAATATGCTCAAAATTATTTTTTAATATGAAAATACTTATTGGATAACCAAATTAATATAAAATTATTATAGAAAATTTTAAATGTAAATTTTTTAAAACCTAGCAAATAGTTTTTTAATTATATGAACAAGTTTATGATTATAATTAATTAAAATATAATTGTGAAAGTAATATTATTTTATTCATAACACAATAAGACATTTAAAACACACAGAAAAATAAATAAAAAGTAACACTTTGGTTTAAGAGAGAGCAAAGAATCGTATGACAAAACGAGGCGGTAGGGAACTTTGAAATTTAAAAAAAAAGTTTTGTTTTTTTTTTATTTTTTAATAATAATAAAATAATTATAATTTTAGAATTTTTTAAAAAATAATCAAAAAATTAAAAAAAAACATACATTTTAAAAAAGTAAACATTTAAGGAAAAAGTAAAAAATACTATAAATAAAAAAATTTATAAACAAAAAATATTAAAAAAATAAAAAAAAAAATAATTAGAATAGACCATAACTTAATCTCCCACCAATAATTTACCATAACGGTGACCAAAGACTCAAATAAACCAAACATTTTGTTACACTTAAAACTTTAACTGAAAGAGGTGTCATTCTTATACTTATAAGGGGAAAGCTATCCTACTCAGTGTTGTTATTCAGGGTAGGTTTTTAATTTTTAAAATTTTAGTTTTTAAAATTTTTATTTTAAATAATAAGTTACAAAAATTAAAAAAATTAAAAAAGGTAAAAAAAATTTCATAATAAAATACTTAAAAAATTCAAAAAACAAAATAAGAAAACAAATAAAATTTAAAAAGCAGCTTTTTTTGATTTTTTTTTATTTTTATCATATTTTTTAAAAATAGTTTATATTTATTTCTTCAAATAAAAATTATAAAAAAATTTAAATTTAAAAATTTAAAAACCTATTCTAAAGTATAAAATACTCCGAAGGTAGCACCTACTTATAAATACACATGCATCTAGATTTTTCTTAACTCTTGAATGCACGAGCAGAGAGAAAGGGTAGAGGAGTCAGTTGTTGGGCAAGGACTTAAAAGTCCTTAAATATAAATACAATATCGTCATATTTCTTATAAATTTGATGAAATCTATATTCTTTAAAAATATATTTGATGATATATAAATGATAAATTAATTAAAATACATCTAAATTAATTTGAAAGTGTTGAATGGAATATTCAAAAAAATTATAACTTTTATATTATAGTTAGATAAAATTAAAATCAATTTTCTACATCTAAACTAGTTCATCTTCTCGATCCATCAAATAAATATGCAATAATACATTAATTATATGTCACATGTTTATTTTTATTTACTAAATTACCTTTTTGAGGTTTAAATATTAATAGATCAGACATTAAATTTTTTATTTATTTTATCTCTTCTTAATTTTCCTTGTTTACGCTCCATTTATTAGATTTGGATTTGACTCATATGATATGATGTCTAAAAGCATTATGTTAAATTAATATTTATAATATTATCATAATACTAAAAAGTTAAATATTATTATTATAAATATTTTAACACATAAATAATTTATTTTTAAATTTTAATAATTAATTTAATTATAATTTAAAAGTTAATTACATAACAATAACAAAAATACTAAAATATTTATTTTTACTAACACTAAATGTTATTGATTTCAACATCAAAAAGTTAAATCTCTATTTTTCTTAACGTTAAAATATTATTTATTAATAAAAAAATACTATGATATGATAATATTATGAAAGAAAAAATATATATAAGAAACTTTTATGCTATGCTTTATTTTGAAGTAATAATATAATTTTTTTTCATCTCTTATTTTTTTTAATTTTTTAGTATTAATTAATTATTTTATATGTTATATATATTTTTTAAATCTTAGTAAAATTTAAAAAATGATGAATAATTAGTAAAAAAATAAAAATATTTTTAAAAATATATAACATAAAAAATAAAAAAAATGTAAGAATAAAAATTATTATGCTACCGTATATATATATAAAATAATAATAAATTTTATATATTATATCTTTATTTATTTTAAGGTGATAATATTATATTAGTTGGAGAATACAAATGTGTATTTAATACAAGGGAAGCACTCTCTTACTGTTCTAGAGAAGTTTTATAATTTTTTTTTATTTTTAAGTTTTTTTTTATTTTTTAAAAATAATTAAATATTTTTTATACCACGAATTTGTTTTAAAATTTTTTAAGATGTTTTTGTATTTTTTATAAAATTTTTTAAATTATAAATAAATAATAAAAAAATTATGGATGAATAGTAAAAATATTTAAGAAATAATTTAAAAATATTTTAAAAAAATATATAAGATAAAAAATACTTAATTATTTTTAAAAATAAAAAAAATTTTAAAAAAACTTAAAAATTATAAAAAATAAAAAAAATTAGGCAACGGTAGCTTTGTCCCCCTTAACAATGAGCATACAGATTAAAAGATTGAAGGGCAATTACAAGGGGCTTAGCTAATGGGTGTAGAATAACACTACCTACCCTTCTTATCCTATGACCGGTTTCTTTAACTTTATTCCATAAGGGTCACGTCAATGCGAATAGTCTGGCATTTCCTTTCTTTAATCAATGATGGTGATACTTAGGAAACGTTTGTCATTTGGTTATTTGTCATGGAAGGTGTGAATTGGGTGGGTTCCAATTTGGTCATATTAAGGTAATATTATGATTGTTGATTTATTTTTGTATGATTATGATGTATATTAATTTTATTTATATATAAATAAATTTTAATTTTATTTATATATAAATATAATAAAATTGATAATTCAAAAATAAATTTATTATCAAAATGTTGTTAACAAGGATCAATTTTTAAAGCATAAAGATCTCATATAATTAAGATCAAATTATACGATATTTCGTTAAATAAATTCTAATCGTTTAATACATGTTAAACGTTTAAAATTTGTATAACAAAATCTCAAAAAACATGTAAATAAACAAAAATTATAATTAAATCATAACTATTCAACACGTGTTAAATAATTATAATTTAACAAAATCTCATATAATTAAGAACTAATTATACGGATCCTAATCCATTTCTAAATTGAATACCAGGCCAAAGCTTCTCTCTTTTCCATCTTGTTTTGTTTAGACTTTAGAGGCCGTGCAAACCAGCTTTCACGCCTCCACATGGTAATGTGCTATCATTTCTCTTCTTCCATAAATAAGCTAGTTACAATTTTCTCCCCAAAACAGTCACATCCCAATCATGTAACTTCAACAATTTTAACATAGATGAAATCCATAAGAAATTACTTTATTTATTTTAAATTATTTATTATTTTAAAAAAATATATTTTATATTATTTATTATTTTAAATTATTAATAAAATATTTATTATTTTTTAATTTTATTCTTATTTATTATTATTTTTAATAAAATAATATTTTTAATTAATTTTAATAAAAATAATTTAATCTAATACAATTATTTGTTATTACAATTAAAATTATTTAATAAATTTTTTAATTATTGTGTTATTACCTTAAATAATAAATAATTCGAAACAAAAAATAATAAATTATTAATTATAATTAAATATATATACATGTTAAATGGTGCCTCAACGGTTCTCACAAAAAGAGTACATATTTTTAATAAATTACTTAATCTTTCAATTCTTTATAGATTGTATCTATTTAATAAAACGTATAATTACTGGTGTTGATAATTTTGGTTTGATCCATTTTCGCATATAAAAGTATATACTTATTTAATTTATTTGAGATGATTTAACTAAACTAAATTAAATTATTAGTGACTATTATAGTTAGTGGCAAATATTGAAAAAAATTAATGGAGGACGAAATAAAACTTAATTTATGATTCGCGTAATTCTTAAAGCAAGCAAAATTATAAAAAATATTTTGTAAAACAATCAATAATCATTGATGACTATAGACATATCTAGTTTATTTAAATCATTATAAAGAATGGAAACAAAGCATTACATCAACTTTGAATTAAGTAAAAGATCCCAATTAGATTTAATGTTGAATTGTTCTACTTCAGTAAAACACGTGAGATTTTTGTTACATTTTTTGTGATTTATTATTATTAGTATATTAGAATTGATAGAATTTTGAGGTATATAAATTTGGTTTATAATGAAGTGAGAATGTGTGTATTGAAGTGGCTTGGGCAAATAGGCAAACAACAATAATAATATATTTGAGTATAAAAGAAGAACTAATTCAATAAAAAGTTATCCAAAATAAATAACTAAAAAATTTAAAATCTCATATACAATCTCAATTATGAAAATAAAATTTGTGAGTGAAGGATATCTCGTAAGAAAAATATCGAATAAAGTGTGGGAGATAAGAAATTTGATTCTTAAAACCAAAAAAGAAATGTAAGTTTTTGTAAAATAATAAGATTTTTACATGAAAATGAGAGTTTTATAATGTTAGTTATATAATGTAATTGAAATTGATACTCCACGAGTTGACAATAACAAAATAAATAATAAAATAATATGTACCTATATATAAATGATGTATTTATAAATTTGAGTAATGTATTTATAAAATAGAGGGGTAGTATGAAAATTTTAAAGATAAAAATTAATTTCATAAGTAAATTTTTAAGGGGATAAATAATTTTTTTTAGGAGACAGTCAAGATTTATTTATTTTTTTATTTATTTTTTTGGTACAAATATTGAATTTATTTTTTTTAAAAAAATTAATTAAATATTAACCATTCAATCAATTTTAAATTATCAAAATTTACAATTAAAAATCATATAGTTGAGATTCTTAGTGCACGAGATCCAAATGCAATGTTTTGTTTGGTGCACGAGCAAGGATTAGGGACCCAGCCACTGCACAGGCACGTAAGATACCAGGCTGCCTTTGCTTCCCTTTATTTTAGGTAATTGGTAAGAACATTTAAAACCAACTTGGGCCGGGCTCGGTGTCAAGTTTGTGATATTATTTTATTAATTATCGTTTACAAAATAGTACAATTAAAAGTCATTAAGTGTGACATACTATTAGTTAAGAAACTGTGTAACCCTTTATAGAAACTTCCGAGTTTAAATTTCTGTGTCAAATTTAAACAAAAAACGGTCCAATAAAGGCATTTAATAGTACCACACCACGTTTCTGCCACGTCTTTGCGTCCTTTGTATGGTTCGTCGTTCCTTTATCTTCAAGCAAATAGCAATGACGCCAAGGGATATGCCAATTATCTCTAACATAATTCAACGTATACTATACTCAACCAAAATGAATTATATCATCAAACAATTAAAAAGATGGAAATACTATATGACAATAATAAAAAAGTTTAAACATAATTATACTTAAGTGTACAAAAATGTATTCTAATTTAAAATACTATTTTTTATATTTAAAATAATACTTTAAAATATAATATTCAGAATTAGTCTATAAATTTCATGTAATTATTTTATCTATTTATTTAAATTATAATTATTTAATACACTGCAATTAAAAAAATCTTAAAATATGTGTAAAATAATAAATATTTTTATTTAATTATACACTAAACCGATTACGATTTAATAAAATCTTACCTATCCACAAATATAATTAGGATTTGAAAACAAGCAAGTGGGAGGACCAACAAAATAGAATCTAATAACAATGGGTGTAATTGTGGTTAGTGGAAGTTTGAGTAAGCAGATCAAACTCAAAGAGTGCATTTTCTGTACTACGGTCGGCGGCTATTGGCAGAATCGAGGAGAACACCACTGACTTAAAATGGCGGACCACCCATGTGACCCATATGGGCTCAAGATTGCGGTTAGCAGGTTGAGTCAATCTTGAACAATGGCCCATAGTGGGTTCGGGTCAATTCTAAAAGATACGTGTCCCTTTAAATAATTGCTTTTTACCTTATTTCTTTATAGAGCATCATCGTTCATCATCTGAGTAACTTTCAATCCAACCCCAGCCCCTGTAATCAAGGCATGTTTGGATGATGATATACTTGTTAGTATGTATTTTAATTAAGGGTTTGACTAAGCTATTATTATTATATAAATGACAATAATTTGATATTATTTATCTTTTATTTTTTATATTATATATATATTTTAAAATTTTTAAAATTTTTTTATGAATAAATAGTATAAAAAAAATTAAGAATGAGTAATGTAAATAAATGTAAAAAAATTTAAAATAATTCAAAACAATTTTCAAAAAATTATATAATATAAAAATAATTAATTAATTTTAAAAACATTAAAAAACATAAAAATAATCAACAATAAAAAATAAAAAAGTTGCCTAATGTGACAATAGGCGAGTAATCACCTTTAATTAAAAGTATTGATTTTTTTAAAATAAATATTTAATATTTAAATATAATTATATAAAAATAATTTTATTAAAAAATATATATATTTATTATGTTTGAATGTAAAAATATAAAAATAATTTTATACATATAAAATTATTAAAAATAATATGTAAAAATATTTATATTGTGTATGGATAAAAATATATTTTATAACATATTTTAAAAATTAATTTTTTGTCAAAATTAAATTTAAAATTATAAAATAAATTATTAAAAAATATTTTTATATTTTTATAAATTTAAAATTTAAAATAAATTTTTTTATTATAATTGTGTTAAAATTATACAAAAATATTATACATAGAATAAAAATATGTTAATAGTATAAGAATAATATTATCCATCAAAATTTATCCTTCTTTCACTTAAAATAACTTTTAGCCAAAAAAAATTAGTTTATCAAAATAATTATTTTTTAATTTATTTTTTCAAAAAATCATTTAAGTGAGAAGCAATTATCAAACGAATGATTCTAAGCTACAACTAACCGTAAGTTTGAAGATGCTGATTTGTTATTTGTTATGTTTTTTATTTTATTTTATTTTATTTTTAATATTAATTGATTATTTATTATGTTCTATATGATTTTAATAATTTTTGATAATTTTTTTATGTATAAATAATATAAATAAATTATAAATAAATAATATTTTAAAATATTTTAAAAAAATATATGATATAATAATTAATTAATTAATATTAAAAAATTAAAAAAAACAAATATAATAAATAATAAATTAATATATCCTAAATTATTTTATAACCATGAGACTTAAGAATTAAGATAGTAACCTTATCAAACGTCACTTCTCTATAAAATCATAAAAGCAACTTTTTTCCGGAAATACGGGCACAAAAGCAAATTAACGCTTATGTCTCTCTCAGCCTAGAGAGAAATTATTAGATTATTATAATTAGATATACAAATGCTTTAACAATATTTTTTCTATTAAATTTAGTTTTTATATTTATAATTAATTTAGTTTTTACATTATTAATTTTATTTAAAAATTTCTCTAATACAAAGTTCATGTGTGAAATTTGTTTTAAAATTTAAAATTAATTCAAAATTTCTCCCACTTTCCACTTTCGCTATGTTCATTATCAGTGCATGCATGATATTAATATAATTGGTAAATGGGGTAAACTTAAAAAGTACGTTTGTATGAAAATTTGTTTTTTTTATTTGTAAAATTCTTAACTTAATTAACGATTTATAAATTAACTACAAGACATTATTAAAATAAAATTTTTAAACTGTATTTAACAATAAATAACTCAATTTTCTACGAAACTAAATTCTTCATAAAATTATTCAAACTTAAATACATTTGTCTTTTTCATTTGTTTGGTAAGACTAATGGAGTTGTCTAGATTTCCCAATGTAGCCATAAGGTTGCATTTGGTATCAGCATTATTTTTTTCCTAGAAAATGTGACATTTTTGGAAATTCCTTTATTAGGAATGAAATTCTAGGAAAGTTGACAAAATGTGTTTGGTTAGAACTCAATTTTCCTAAGAATAATATGTTGCATTCTTGAAAAAATATTATTCCTTTATTTGGTTCAGATAATATATTCTTAGGAATATAATTTATTTTTCAAAAATACTATTTGATTTAATTAAAAGAAAGTAGAGTAACATATGTACCAAGATAATTGTAGCATTATAAATAATCCTATTATTATAAATTTTTTTATTTTAATATTAAAATTTTAATAAAAATTATTTTGTTTTTTAAAAAATAAAGTTATGGACGAACGAATCCACGAAAGTGATGGATGAAAGAATCGGGAATGATAATGAGACAATGAGGTAATTTCTCATCTGAAAAGTTTGCCATTCCTATGGGAAAGTTTTTTTCCCACCATCACAGGTGGGAATATGATTTTTTTCTTCCTTCATATTTTTTCATTCCTAGAAAAAATTTATGCCTGAGCATATTTTTTTATCCTTCTTACCAAACTTGGGAAAGAAACTTTTCTATCTGACTTACTCAGGAATCTGAAAATATAACTGATACCAAACGCCACCTAAATGAATGTTCTGGCCATTACTTGGCAACCAATCACCACGTGAACATCGGTTTCCTCGAGAAACTGCAATTTTAATTAATTATAATACAAGTTCTTCTATTAATCTATTAGCAAATGTTTGGTATTAAAATTTTTTTAATTTTTTTAAGAATTACTAATTTGGAATCTTAGTTTCTGACGTTTAGTACAAGGATTAAAAAAATTTATAAGAAATTAGGATTCCCAGGAGCCCTCTTTAAGCAAGTTTTTCACAAAATTTTTTTCATATAAGAGGTGATATTCTTAGATTTCTGTTTCATGAAAAAATTTTAAGGGATGTAAATAATAATTTTACCTTCCTCAAAAACTATCATATCACAAGTATTCTAAACCCCAAACACCCAAACCCTAAATCCTTAAATTCCAAATCTTAAGACCCAAACCCCAAATCCCAATCTCCCAAACTTCAAATTCCAAATTCGCAACCCCAATCCATAAACCCCGAATTCCAAACTCAAAACTCAAAACTCAAAACCTCCAAGCTCCTGTTTCAAACCCCAATCATCAACCTCTATTTTTCTTTAAAATATAAATTTTTTATAATTTATATATAGGAATATATTTATAAAAATTAACTAAATTATCAAGAAAATAACTTTTGAACCAAACGCGATAATATCTATTATTTTTAAGAATTTACGAGACCAACCAAACATCATTTTTACATTTCTAAAAACAAAATTCCTAAAAACTATGATTCCTAAAAATCATATTTCCTAAAAAAAAAAACTTTCTCTATTACAAACGCCTGTGTCAAAGTTCAAAGTTCAAACACAATTGCCTGTCAATAACCCACTAGTTATTCTCATCCGAATATATTATTGAACTCACAGCTTCTAAATTTAAGTATAAAAAAAGACATTTTGCATTCAAGTTGTATGTTGTATATGTCTTTATCAGGCTTATCCTCAAATGACTCAGGAAATTTCAATTAGCTATGTGTCTTCTCCCAACAGAATATGTGACCTATCCTTACCCTCATAATGTATAAATATATTTTCTATTTAGGACTTTTGGTATTAATTATTTTCTTTATCTTTTACCAACTCGAATAAAATTAATTTTATCATTGAAGTCCAATATTACTTAATCGATCCCTTGCTTCTCTCTACTTGGCAGGTTTCAGGTTTCACGTCAACCCGACTCGACCATATTTCGAACTCTATCCGACCCACTACTAACCCAGTTATCAACATGTGTAATAATTATATTGTATTGTCGATGATTACAAAAAAGTCATACAAAAAATATTATTTAAGCAAAATTTCTCGTGCATTACACACTAAATAATAAATGATTGTGTTTATGCTCAATTGAGATATTAAAAATATGATTTTAGTAAAATAACTTGACTTTAGGTAAAATCATTTATATGTTTTATAAGTTAGTTATTCTACAATATATTTATAAGGGTTATATTTCATAAAAATATATAATAAATTTAAATTATTCTTAAATGCCTTAAATAGATATATCATGAAACTTTTCAATGATATTAAAATTAAAAAAAATTATATTTCAAAATGATATTTATAAATTTTTGTAAACTTTCAAAAAAATAAAAAATTTTATGAATACTATTTTAAAATAATATTTTTAAAGATATCTTAATAAAAGTAACTTTAAAATAAAGAATATTGTAAATCTGCTTACTGTTTTGTGAAGCTTACAAATATATACATTTTCATTTTGATCAAAAATTATTTTCTTTTTTTAAAATATAAAATAAATATAAGAATATTTTAATTATTTCATTTGAAGAATATAATAAATGTAAGAGTATTTAATATATGTATATTATGATAAAAATATTTTTATATTTTTATATTTATTATGTTTTTTAAATAAAATAATTAATTTTTTGTTGTATTTATTGTATATTTTAAAGAGAAAAAATAATTGTTTATCTATAAAAAAATTATTAACCTCTTAATTTGTTTAAAATAAAATATTAAAGATTTATGAAGTATTATTTTAAACATGGTGACGTAGGAACATATGGACTATGTTACTTTTGTCCCCCACCTAATATAAGGTCTCCGTCCTCAGCAATTTGCGCCGGAAAGCGAAGGTGGAATATCTTGGCCTCATATTTTCAATGTTGACTGAAACCTTCCAGGTTACGATACACCTGGCACCACCTAATTATTCCCTTTTTTTCAAACCAACAATAAGAAAAGCAAAACACCTCGCAAGAAATATGTGGCTACAAAATTTCACCCATTTTTGAATTAAAAAAAATACCGGAAAAACGAGTGGTCTGGAAAGTGGAACCATCTCTAACCCTGTCCATGTTGTACACGTGGTGGTCATTTTAAGGTGGGGGCGGCGAGTGGCAATGACGTGGCGAAAAGCGCAAGGGAAAAAGTCCAATCCCGCACCGGAGACCTGCGCTTTTTCTCTCTCTTTATGATCCACAACACTCGTTATTTTTTAAAGGCTCCAGATATTTAAACCTTTTATCCTCGTCACAAATATCCTAGTTTTTTTTATTACAGGATTGGTCTTTTTTTTTTTTTTTAATTTATCAGAATATCTGTCTTTATTGCACACTTGTAATTCTCTCACTTTTTGGTAGGTGCAGTGGCTACTCGCTTCCTTAGATGGACACCTGTCACTTTCATTATTTTAGTTTATTTAGAAAAAATTCCAGCTTCCAGCCTATTTTGTGGATCCAAGTGGACTTCTTTGACTAGAAATTATAAATATGTTATATGAAAATACACTTTCTTAATTATTACAGTTTTTGTACATGATTTTAACATGCATCAAATTGATGAACTAAAATGTCAAATACAATTAAAATGAATTTAAAGAGTTATTACAATTGTTTTTTTAATCATTTAATTTAATTTATAAATATATATTTTAAAATAATATAAATAAATTACTCTCTCATTTATTGAAAATACTTTAATTTTAACATCTTCAATTTTAATATAAAAATATATATAAACCTACTTAAAAGTAAAAAATATTATAATTTAATTTAATTTTAAATTTATTTATTTAAATTATTTATATATTTAAAATATTTATTGAGAACTTTTAAATTTATCTATTATTAATTATAAGTAAATTTTAAAAAATTATTTAATGTGTTTAAAATTTAAAATTTATTTATTATTGATTAAAATAATTTTAAAATAATTTAATGTATTTTTTTAATCTATATCAATATTAATAAGTTATCATAAATAAATGAATTATTTAAATTTTACAATATTTTTTTTATAAATGATATTGTAGACATATAAATTATTTAATTAAAGTTAAATTTAAAATTGTGTTAAGTTGTATATTTGTTTTAACTTTTAAGAGAGATCTTTGTATATTTTCATAATATATGAAAAAGTTGTGTAATCAAGACATTTTTATGAAAAAATAATACTTTACTCAAATACTATTTCATAATTTTTTTTTTTAAATAATTTCATAACAAATATATTATCTAAAGGGAAAAAAATTAAAATTTCATATAATATTACTTTGAGATATGATATCTCTAGAGCTATTAATTTTTTTTTGTATTAATATTTTTAATTTTTCATTTTCATATTATATATAAGTTCACACAAATTAAGAAATTATTGGTAAAATTGGAAATGAGATTCAGCAAAAACTTTATTATACTATTCTCTTTAAAGTAATCCACTTAAAATATGTAATCATAAATCATCAGAAGTAGGTTAAAGCATAAAGAGTCAAATTTTACTGCAAAATTGAGAAAAAATGATTTTTGACCATATATATATATATATATAATTTTTTATTATTAATTACTCATGCTTATTCAACAGCATTATCGTTTTTAAAATTTGGATTAATATTCATTTAAGTGGAAGACCGGAAGTTACATTTTTTAAGGTAAAATTCAAAATGTGAATCTTATGGGCGGTTAAACAAATCACGTGTTGATTACAAAAACCTAATATTTGTTAGGGAGAATAACCTTAATTAAGCATAAGTTAGATAAAAATGTTTTAAACCACAATATAATGCAATAGAATAATTATATTTGATAACAAATACATTTATTATATATATATATATAATTTAGTTAAGAATAAATTATTATTTGATCTTTCTAAAATATTATATTTTATAAAAATTATTATAAAATTTTTTAAAATAAAATGTATCTAAAAATATTTGAGTAAAAATAATTCTGCTTAATTTTATGGTATTTAAAATTATTTTTGAACTTTTACTTTTTGTTACTATTTGTGGAGAAAGGATGGCCACGATTGAATTTGTGCACTTACGAATGTCACTTGCAACTCTCGAGACAGCGAGTAGCTAAATGCGAGTGCGGCACCTGCGAGTATGGACTGTCTGAATTATCCACAAAGTGCTGGTACTTTATTGGCCCACCAAACTAAAAACACACCGAAATTATAAAAAGCGAAGAGAAAGAGACGCGACAACCGAACGCCAAGTGTCGAGGCGCGCTTTCGACGTGAGCCATAAGATTCCACCAAGTTCTCGAGATTTCGATGGAGAAATTGTTCTTACGGCGAAAATGAAAAATGAGAAATTCAACATCCGACGTGGCATCCCCCTTCTTGCTCTCTTTTTTTGGTTTCCTCACGAGCCCCGTTTCACACATCGATGGTCCCTTCCCACTTATATCTATCTACCTTCCTCTGTTTCCTCCTTCGCTTTCTTCTCACTTCTGTAATCTCAAGCTTCGAACTTCCTCTCTCCCGCTCTCTCCCTCACACTAACTCTTTGAAACCCATTAGAGAGGTAAATGTTTGGTCACTGGTGACGGTATACGGAGAGGATTTGAGATTGAGATCTCTGGTTGCTGGAAAACTAGTGTTTGTTCCCTCTTTAGGTTCACACCGGGTTGATATCTGTTTCATTTTTTTTCCTGGGGAACCATTCAAGCTATTTTCTTGGTGGGTTTGGTTGGTTTTGTCCATGTTTCATCTTTTTTACTGGGTCACTGTTGCTGCAACTTTGTATCTATATTTGTAGCGTATTTTTCTTGCTTCTTTTCCTGTTGGAAAGAATATATGGATGGGCTTTTAGGGTTCTCTTGACAAAAGGCTTTTGATTTGTTTGGATTAAGCATGGAATGGGTTCAGGGGATTTATTTTGCGTGATCAAGCTTTGATGCCTTTGAATAGTGTGTGCCCCGGATCTTAAAATTTGAGGGTTTTGCTGTTCTGAGCTGGGAATCAGTTTAAGAATTAGAGGCAAGGCAGTTTTGTATGATAATTTTATTTGGACCAAGGAGACGGGTCCATTTCTGTACAGAATTGATTGTTTCTACAGGAGATCAGAAAACTGGTGTTTGCGATTTTTTTGTTGTATTCTCATTCGGGGACTTCTACGAGGAAAGGTGGGTTACTATTTGGTGTTGTGATTCTGTGAATAAGGAAAGGCTGTACATCCAACGGCAAAGTTGAAGAGTTTTTGGCACTGTTGAGGAGAAGATTTTGACTGGTGGTTTCCGCAGCCATGGCCATTCAAGTATGTATTATATGTGTTTCTCCTCCGTTTTTATTTCTAGGGAGCTGAAGTATTATGGTTTGTATTTGTTTATTGGGCATGCTCTGATTGCCTGCTATATATTCCCCCTGTTGGGTAGGGCATATTTGATACTATTTTTGGAAAGGGGATAAAAAAGAGGGAACGGTGAATCTAGTTAATATGAACGGTGAATCTAGTTAACATGAACCGCTTTCCTCTTTTCAATGACAATTATGAATTAATTTCAGAAATGGGTTAGATTTACACCGCAGAAAAAATAAATTTGAATTCTTCAATTCAGTCAACAGTTTACTAGGAGCAGGGCTTATGAATAATCTTATCTTTATCAATGGAATAATTTTCTTGGTTGGTCTATCCAGATTTCTTAATCTATGCTGTTGAGAAGAATTGGCGAATATACGGACTTTGCTATTATTTTTTCTTATTGCTTCTGTAGAATTTGTGATTATTGATAGATTTTTGCTGCATGTCTTGATGTGAAGTGAATGGTTTACTTGAAAGATAATTGATCTCTGTTATAATGAAGTCTAATACGCTCTTCTAGTATATGAAAATATTTGTCTTCTCCTTGAATTAGATTGTGAATCTTTGATCTTTGGATTGGGTGTAGGATCAAAATGGAGTTACTAGATCGCACAGTGGTCTTCCAGTAGGAAATGGAATATCGTTGATTTCTGGGCTACATTCTGTTACGCATATTCAACTAAATGATCAGTTTTCTTGTGGGAATGACTATGCTCCCAAGGTTCACCCTGGATTCTGTGGCACATGTTATAAATATTTTATTGCACATCTATGTCATCTCTTTATTAAGCAATTTCATGTTTACTTCAATAGGTAAGGAAACCATATACTATCACGAAACAAAGAGAGAGGTGGACAGATGAAGAGCATAACAAGTTCCTTGAAGCTTTAAAGCTGTACGGCAGGGCTTGGCGACGGATTGAAGGTATCATTAAATTAGAACTTCTATATCTTAGGCAAGAATGCTATCAGGTTTTCCTGTGGAAAATAAACATAAATGAATACATAAATAAAGAAGCATGTTGTGCTTGGTCTAAGTCTTGGGATCCTCTATTTTCACCACAGAACATGTTGGCACAAAGACTGCAGTTCAGATTCGAAGTCATGCTCAGAAGTTTTTTTCTAAGGTTTACTGCTCTATTCCAGTTCCCATTCTTTACCATAGTTTCTATATGCCATAAGCCATATATAAAAGTAAGTTAAACTTTTGATGACCCCAGGATGTGCGAAGTGCAAACTTCCTTGAAGTTGAAGGGTTCAGCAATCTCTAGTTGAATTCTGACTTATCTGTCTTTTCTTTGTTGTAGGTTCTTCGTGACTCTAGTGGGAACAGTATGATCTCGATGGAGTCCATTGAAATTCCACCTCCACGACCAAAACGAAAGCCAATGCATCCTTACCCTCGTAAGCTTGTAGACCTCCCTAATAAAGAAGTTTCCAACCCAGAACAGCCAATGAGGTCTAATTCTCTGAAATCATCAGATTTTGATCAAGAAAATCAATCTCCCAAATCAGTATTATCTGCAGTTGGTTCAGACACCCTTGGTTCCACTGATTCATATACACCAAATGGAAGCTCATCCCCAATCTCATGTATTAGTGGTGTTCATACCAGCAGCTTTGTACTCGCTGAACCCAAAACACTACTATCTGAGGAAGATGGGTGTCCACCACCAGCTGGACTAAATGCTGATTCAACTATTGATGAGCAGCCATCTATGGTACTTACTAGTTTGTTTCGTTTTGTTGACTACATATCATCGCTAGTATAGCTTAAAAGAATGATATTTGATTTGATATTTTGTTTTATTTTAATGTATAGAATTACGAGCTTTTCCAGAAAGTAAGTGTTTCTACCAAAGAAGATGCCGCAGAAGAATCATCTGGCCGAACTCTTAAACTTTTTGGGACAACTCTGTTGGTAACAGATACCTGCAGGCTATCCTCTCCAACAATGGAAGCATGCAAATTGATACCTTCAGACATACATGAGGGAAGATCTTTGCAAACACTTGACTCGAATTTGCCATCAAAATCTTCTGAGTTGAATGTGGAATGTGGTAAGAATAATATGCCTAATGGAGCACAAGGTCCTGCTACGTTTGTTCCTTGGTGGAGTCTTCCCCCCATTAAAGGGAAACATATAGACTCTAATCTTGGGGAAACTGAAGATAAAGAAGTTCAAAAGGAAGGATCTTGGATTGGTTCAAACACTAATTCTTCTGTAAATAATGGGGAGAATGATGAAAAATCAGATATTCAAGCCAAAAGTCATTTGCTTTGCTTTAGTAAGGAGGATGGACAATTGGATCTCTTTGTCCACACTACACCAAGTGAAACAACTGCCATATCTGACCTAAGGGGGAGACTTAAAAACTGTGGGAAAGGGTTTGTGCCATATAAAAGGTGCATTGCAGAGAGAGAAAACCAGTCACCACCAGTAACAAAAGAGGAAAGGGAAAAGCAACGAATCCGCCTTTCCTTATAATCCCCCTAATGGGTTTTACTTTAACGCAGTTTCCTTTTTAGAGATAGGCTGTAGCTGTTTCAGTTGCTGGATGACTTGGTATGAGAAAGAAAAGGGAGCTGAAAATTTTGACATTTCTGCAGCACTACAAATTCTCATTATGGTTCTGATTTTATCTACTCCAGCTGTTCAAATCCACAGACATGCATTTTCCTATATATAACTTCACAATGACTTTTTCATTTCGCCGGGTGGTAGCCTTTTGTAATAATTCTTAATATTCTTTTCCCTCTTTCAACTGTGAAATATCTAGTGCTTTTGTTTTCAGCCTTTTATGCTAATTAAAAGTCCAGTGTTGAGTTTTATACTTGTACAACGCTTATGAGTTATGACTAACGAACCTGCTTTGTTCACAGTTCTCATGTTTAATGGTTATTTACCGCAATGGAACTCACTTCCCAGATTTAGAGGCAAAGGTACATTGGCGGAACATAGAAAATTAAGGAAGAAAAGAGAGAGATCATAAGGTATTGCCAGAAAATAAAGCCTTTCATATTAATGTTATTTTAAAAGGAAAGTTGAACAGAATCAGTAAGTGCTACTGCTACAAACAAAATCAGTCACTACAGCAAGAGAAACCATAAAGTCCAGAAGTATAATAATATCTCAAGTAGTAGGAATGAAATTTCATAGAATTTTCAATTAAGTTTGCATTATCTTAAACCTCCTTCTATACACATTGAATTTGATTAAAATGGGTGTGATAACAGATTAATTTCATTTTTTTGAATTTTGATTTGCTTTTACAAAGAATTCTACTAATTTTTCTATCAAATAACTAAGCTTTATGCATGATTTGTTTAAAGGTCAGCGATCGACTCCCTATACAAGCTTCAGAATGTAGTTGATAAGAATGGCTTCCACCAGGAGATTATTAAATCAGATTCTCCTCACTGTTTGAAAATTGGCTTTATTTTAAGGAGTGTTCATGCTATTTTGTTCTCATGTTCTTGAGTTCAACACACTACGGTATCAGATATAATTATGATACATATTTGACATATATATAAATGTGTCTAAATAAAATAATTTTTTTTGGATTCGGACACATTACTAATATCGCTCAAATACAACTTCAAATGAGTTGGACATAGTTTTTTTATTTTTTTTTAAAAAGTGTTTTAAAGTAAATTCATTTGTAACTAATTTTTGTGTAAATGAATAAATTAAAATTACTTGATAATATCTCTTAATTATTTTTTATTGTAAATGGCTGAATTATAATAACTTGGTAATATTTATTATAATTGTATTTATTTTTATAAGTGATATTAATATTCATACTGATACAGTTAAATAAGGAGTATAATATAAATGTTTAATAAATAAATAAATAAATAAATAAATATATATATATATTTATATATTTATATATCAAAGACAATAACTTCTACGAGTCCTACAATAAAATTTATGGATAAATTTTTGAATAAAATAAAAGACAAAATTCAATTACAAAATCTTTTAAGATGTCTTAATTATATAATTAATTTTATACCAAATTTTAGAGTAATTATATATATATATATATCATGTTCTGTAATTTTTTAAAATTTTAATTTTGTGTTATATCCCATGTTTCGTGATCGTGCTTCCTAAGGCTTTATCCAGGATCATCATCACCACACTTATTGCTACCTTATTATTACTCAGGCGTCTTAATCAATGACTTGGTTCTCCTATCATCCAGCGCATATATAGTAAATAAACTATACATTACGCCCACCAAGCCAATCTCAGTTATATGAATATCTTCTCTGAATTCAATTTAAAATTAATTAAAATCAATTTAATATAAATATAAAAAATGGAACTAAATTTTATTTAATCTCTTTCCGTCATACAGTGTGTGATTAGATTAATCTACAAAAGTTAAATATCTAAATTACTGAGGCACTGTAAATTCTCTAAGCATGGTAATATTTAGGTTAGTTAATTTTTGACACCACCAAATTGGGCATCTTCTTTTATAATGGATTAACTGTAGTTTCAGGGGCCTACTTCATGATTACTTCTAAGGACTAATTGGGCCTTTATGACACCCTTTCATTATACTTTATGTCCATCAAAAGGAGAATTAATTTGATTAATAAAGATTAGTTTAATTGATATATAAAAGAGAAATAAATAAAAATGAGAGATGTAAAATTCACTTTCAGTGTTTTCTTTGATAATAGAATTTAATTCTATTATTATTATTATCTTTCTGGAAAAGAGCGTTCTCCACTTGCTGTCGGTTGCAGGCAGCTAAAGAACTTATAATTCTTAATTCATCACTTTAACTTTGGCTTTTTCTTTTTACTAGCGGTCTCTGGCTTTTCCTCACTTCACTTCCCTCGCTTCAGCTCTCTCAAGGGAAGCCCCATGGAAATGTCACTTGCTCTGTTCAACACGCTAACAATTTTACTTGCACTCTCTTCAACAGCCACCTCGCATTACTCCTTCTCCTCTTCTTCTTCCCCGCCTTCTGCTTCTTCTCCCCAGTCTTCATCCTCCTCCTCGCTGTCCGAATGGCGATCTGCTCGCGCCACTTACTACGCCGCCGCAGATCCCAGGGACGCAGTGGGCGGCGCGTGCGGCTACGGCGACCTCGTCAAAGCAGGTTACGGCATGGCCACTGTTGGTCTTAGTGAGGCTCTCTTCGAGCGTGGCCAGATCTGCGGCGCCTGCTTCGAGCTACGCTGCGTCGAGGACCTCCGCTGGTGTATCCCCGGAACTTCCATTATCGTCACTGCCACGAACTTCTGTGCCCCGAACTATGGTTTCACCGCTGAGGGGGGCGGCCGCTGTAACCCTCCCAATAAGCATTTCGTGCTCCCGATTGAAGCATTCGAGAAGATCGCTATTTGGAAAGCTGGGAACATGCCGGTCCAGTATCGAAGGTACTCTCGCACCTATTCTATTATTTTCCTGATGGATTGTCCTACTCGTTCTAGCTTGAAAGCATTACTTTTGTTAGCTACTTAATTCACGCGCTAACATGTGACGCATCTGAAATGGCGCTTAATTTGCTATTTAGAGCTGGGAATTATGGGTAGGCTTACTATAACTGGCGTGCTTCATTGCCTTATCTCGTACGTTGCCTACTTTGTCCTTTTATACAGACAAATTCCAGTGGCTAACTTAAGAACATAGAGAAAGAATGCAGCTAACTTAGACATCTTCCACTGGTTAAATTTAAAGGACCTACTATTAAAAGGTCAACTTATAGTCGCTTTGTAGTCCATAGATCATTGCAACTCTTGAGTTCATACTTCATAATGTCTCACAAAAGGATGTGTGCATATTATTATTAGGGCCCGTGGAAGAATTCAGAAGGTGATAGAGTTTTAAATCCAATAATAAGAAGCAAGAAAAATTAGTAATGCAATATGTGTATACGTCAACAATGATTGTAAGAGAAAACAGATAGAAATGGAAACAGTCCTCGTATTTGCCCTCTAAGTTGTACCCACTTCTGAAAGGAACTATAACCTCTATTGGTGCATGAAAAGTTATCATGAATTTACAGAAGTTACCCACAATTTTAACCAGGTGTGAAAGAGATGTGTAAGGATAGAATTGTGGATATGGTTATTCAGTTGAACATAAGGATGCCAAGTTTGGTTGTTCACAGGAGAGCTGAGCTTGATGAAGTCATCAATTTTAAAGGAGTTGGTATTCTAAGCTTAGATTGAAGGAGCTGCAATAAATTTAAGGGGATGGAGGTTGGTGAGAGGGGAAACATACGCAGAGTGAGTGAGAGGGAGAGGATCTGCAAGAATTTGGATGCATTCAGTGAATTAAGCTGCACTGCTGAATCACTCTGAATTCTTAGATTATTTTTTTTTCTTCTGTCAAGAGTCGAGGAATACGATAGACACTACATGATATTACACTTAGTCCATCATCTTCCATAAGCAGGTAGAGTTTTAAAAGCACAATTTCCAGTGGCTAACTTTTAAGAACATTACAAGGATATAGATAATCTAGCTATTTTCCAGTGGTTAAATTAAAAGGACCCTACGAGTAGAAGGTCAACTTATGGTCTCCCTGTACGGCATTGCAACCATTGAGTTCATAATGTTTAGCAAGGGCCGTGTGCATATATAACGTTAGGCCCTGTGGAAGGATTACAAAGGGGATTATGAGTTATGGGTCCTCAAATGACGAAAGAAGCAGCAGACTTGTAATACGTCAACTTTGGTGTGAGCAAAAAGAGAGAAATTGAATACTATCCTGCTATTTGCATACTAGTTGTACGCAGAAAGTTTTCATCAATTCACAGTAGTTGCCAAAACTTATAATCAGGTCGTAACTCTTAAAAGTTAAAACTCTTAAAAAAGGTGTCTAAGGATAGAGGAACAGATGTGCCTTTAAGTTTAACATAAGGATTCCACATTTAGTTTTTTAGAGCGAGGGTTGAAATTAATGAAGTTCTTAATCGAGAGTTGGCATCATCCAGTTTTAGTTCTGGCTTCTAAGATTGAAGCAACTGCAGCAAATTTTAGAGGACAAGGGTTGGGGAGAAAAAAAAAAGGGGGGGGGGGTGGGGGGAGGATATGCAACAGCATAATTTTAAGCTACAAATTTGAGTTCTTGAGTACTAATATCAGTGAGAAGAACCATGAAATTCCAGGAAGAGGATTCATAATACATGCTAGTGACTAGTGAGGCCTACAAGATTATGTTGTACAACTAATTTAAAATTTGAGGAATTTCTTTGTAGTCATTAACATACTGAAGTTTACTTTTCTAATCCAAATGAATGTGAAGTATTCAAGGAATGGACTGTAACTTGATTTATCAAGAGGAAAATAACGGGATAGCAAGTCTATCTCTTTTAAAGGAAGTTAAACAAGAATGTAATCCCTACACTAAATTATGAATATTTGGCCAGTAATTATTAGACTAGCATGCTACACTTCTCCCATCACATCGAGTGCAATTAGTACTACCATCCTGTCATAAAGATCTTTATGAAATTCTTGTCTATAAAGAAAAGGAAACATTATTGGGTTATTTGTTTTAGTTTTTAAAAATAAATTTTTTATTTTACGAGAACAAAAAAATTTGTCTGTATGATTGTTTTCATCAGTTGTTTTTAAAAATTATTTTCGAAAACAGTAACTAGAAAATAAAAAAATAAAAATAATTTTTTTTATATTTTGGCTTGTTTTCTTCATTTGTTTTTTAAAAAAACATAAAAAATAACTTATAAAATTTTTTTACCTAAACAAGTTTTTTATTTTTTTATTTTCTAAAATTATTTTTTATTGTTATTTTTAAAAATAATAAAACAAAAACCGTTCCTATATTTTTGTTAAGACAGAGAGGGTGGAGGGGTAAAATGTATTTCACCCTATCATTTGAAACTTATAAGCAAAGATTACATGTTTTTTGTTTTATAAAAGAAAAACTTAGAATTTCGATGGTAATTTCTTCCGCAAGTCCGAAATCTACATCAATTACTTTAGCAAGAGAAAAACAATTTGTACTGTTTTTTGGCTCTCAAACAATTTGTACTGGGAAACTGTCGTTTCATCGGCTCACTATTTATTTTATTTTATTTTTCTCTGTTTGGAGCAGGATAAAGTGCAGAAAGGAAGGAGGTGTTAGATTTACAATCACTGGTTCCGGGATCTATATTTCAGTGCTGATCGGCAATGTAGCTGGCACCGGAGACATTGTTGCCGTGAAGATTAAGGGCTCAAGAACGGGTTGGCTTCCAATGGGTCGGAATTGGGGCCAAAACTGGCATGTAAATGCATTACTACAGAATCAACCTCTTTCATTTGAGGTCACTGGTAGTGATGGGATAACAGTTACTTCTTACAATGTTGCTCCCAAGCATTGGAGCTTTGGACAGACCTTCGAAGGCAAGCAATTTGAGTCTTAAAAGAAATATGAAGATAACTTATTCCAAGGACCATTCTACTTTCATCCCCCCCCCACCCCAAAAATTCTCCCTAAAAGGGAGTAGGTATAGAAGGTGTACTCACCGATGGTCTTCTTTTATTCTTTTTTACGTTTTGGAGGAGGCGGTGCAGACAACAAATGTTTTGGTGAATTGGTGGCTCGCATGATTGTCAACATAGATGAACACAAACGTTAATGTTATTTATCCCGGGGCTATCGAATGAAAGCATACCTCACTGGTCAACACTGAAAAGGTATAGCCATGTAATGAACTAGTCCTTTACCAATCACAATGTAAATGATCAAGGCTTAATTACGACGTTTCATCCTACTATTTTAATCAACAGGTTGGTGGTCGTTGTCGCTAATATTACCCCCATCGTTGTAAATTAGAGAAATTATTAGATCTACAAAAAAATAATTAAATTAATTATAAATAAATATATAATAAATTTCATGAAAAAATTAATTTTATACACATTCATAATTAGTTTGACTTATATATCTTTTTAAACTATTTTTTTGTCCCTTAATTTTTCTACTAAACTAAAAAATAAGTACCCATTAAACTACTACCTGAAACATGGAAGTTGTTCTATATTCATGAAGCACGCCCGTTTAATGAAATATATTATCCATATCCATATACCTAAGAATTAAAGAGACAATCCGCTTTAACTTCTTAAGGATAGTAGAATAAGTATTTTAACTAATATTTAATCGAACATAAAAATTGTCCAGACGTCAAAATCCCAAGGAGATAAACCCCTTCCCCTCCTTGGGAGTAGGGGAATGAATGGAAATATCTCTATTCTGGGTAAGCTTTCCCCTTCTTTATCCCTATCCCTCCCTTACTGATTGAGCCAGGTCAAACTGAATTTTGATCAGGTTTCGCTCTCCCATCCTCTCATTCCCCAAATCTGAAAGAGTGAACTACTACATCATGGTCACACTCAAGGGCATCAGTTTCACTTTCTTATAACATACAAAAATCAAAAATCTTTTTTTTTAGGTGATATAAGAATAGATTAATTTAGAGAAAAGAAGAAAAACACAAAGGGAAAATGTATCCTCCTAAACTTAGTTATTAAAATATAATAAAATCTTTTGGAATATAATTCTTTTTCTAATTTTGATGAAATTTTGGCTATTATCACTACCCCATCATATCTAAGAATTTAAGACTTCGTAGTTAAGGCAGAAGCAAAACATATGTTGAACATAGTTGTGTCATAATCAAGTATGTTACAAACTTGGCCAAAAAAATAAGACTGATCTAGACTAAGTTTTGCAGTCATTTCTGGACAGGGGTTATGAATCAGGTGTCTAGATCTGTAGGAAGGCAACCGGAGATAACTTTTGGCGGCTCATGTATATGTAATCTCTACGGGATATAGAAAGGTCATAAACTAGGAAGGAATACAATGACATCAAACAGTGATATTGATGACAACTACCATGACACTTAACAGAAGCTAATCAATAAGTTAAAGGTACTTGCATGCCAGCAAATTCTGCAAAAGTTCACACCAGAAGATAGAAAAAAGCAGCAGTATGCGTTGCTCTAAAAACACCAGTCATCCGCTGATGCTCCATATAACACATTTCAGTATTTCACAGAAAATTGCTAGAAAGAAAGTATAACAAACGGCAATAATCTAGCTAGCAAGGAGGACACTTAAATAAAACCACTAAATATGAATGTCAATTATACTCTGGTAAAAGCTTGTATTAACTGTTTGTACAGAAATTTGAATTTTTTCAACATGAAAATTTGATTTGAAATTATATCAACTTATGTGACTATAGAATACATGATCTGTTAGCGTACGGAAGAACAAGACAAAGAAGGGAAATAAAAAGAATTTAATATGTGATTTGCAATAACAATAATTCTACACCTAATTGAATCTAAGACCCTGCAAAAATTTAGAAAATATACAAAAAAAGAAGAAGCAAACTAGCATAGAAAATTCAATCTCTAATAATCAAAATTGTTGTATTAATCCTACCGTATATCCCTCAGAGGGAGCTGAGTGTGTCTAGGAGAAAAACAATGCTACAAGCTTCAGAGCTTCTGATGAGATTCAATAAGCAATGCATTTAGCAAAATATGAATAGCTGCTTCATAGACAACTCGATCATAATGCATTCCATCATCTGTGCATCGGATCCCACAGTTCCAAGTCAATGACCCCATATCTAGTAGTTGAAGCGGGCCACCAAATTGCTGCAAAAGCTTGCTTTTTTTAAGCTCTCTTTCATATGCACCTCGCATCAGATCAGTCATCTTCTCCCTCTTCTCCTCTGTATTCAACATAGAGTTTATCAAAGTTGGCATGCCAAGCCAAAACAAGTGTGGCGATCTAACTGATACAGTGCCTGTTACAGGACCATCTGTTCCAAATTCTGGGGAGATAGGCAACAGTGCTGTTACAGAATTCCTTAGCATTTCTAATGAGACACCATAATCTGAAGCATCCGTGATGTGAAGCATATGCCATAGACCTGAACCCATCACCAAAACATCAGGGTAATTGCGATTTTGCTTGAACCCCATCACCAAATCAGTTAAATTGGTCGTATAAGGTGCCCATATAAAATCCAATTTCATCCCAATCTCATCAACGACAATCTGATAATTGCTATGCCTCTTAAACAACGAGCCTCGAACCGATTCCATATGATAGGAATCCAAAACCAAACTTAGCAAAGAAAGCGTCAAGAATCGTGCTTGGGAATCCCCTGCCACCATGACCCACGACCCATTAAGCAAATCTGAAACATCGGGACGTTTCAACTTCTGAAACTCACAAGAAGCAACAGAAGTAGATCTCCTCCAATACCAATACTTGTTATAATTCACAGATTTATTTTTCAAAGGATCAAAAACACTACTGGGTTTCACTTCCCAATCGATTTCGTGCAGCAATGAATAGCAAGAATCACGATCATCCAAAACGACAATAGAAGAAACAGATGTTACGAAATCGGACACTGCAGGAAAATAAGGAGTAAGGTGAACACCAACAGCAAGGGTGATGAAGAGGGCACCGCTGAAGAAGAGCATCTTGTTGCGGCTCAAATGCCAACCCGCCATCGCCATCGGCACAAAAAGCACTACACACGCCGCCAACAACCCCAGCTGCACCGCCCCTAACATTGCCTTTGCGTCCTTCGGTGCTCCCAGATACCCTGAAAGTCACATCTATCTATCGGGTTTATGAAGCATAGAATCAGAAAAAATGATTGAAAATTTTCGTATAACGATTACATAGAAATATGGAGAGAAGGGTATTGAGGCAAGTGAGACTGCAAATTCTGGGTGATACCATCGGTGAATGGAAATGAACTGAAAAGCCCAAGATCTGAAGAAAAAACAAAAAATTTTCCCGGAAGAGGGACTAGGGTTAGGGTCAAAGTTGGTGGGGAGAGTTAATGGCTTGTAAATGAAGGTAAACTTTGCAAACAAGCTGATGGGAACGTGATAACAACTGCAGAATGATACAGTTCAGAGAAATGTGGCATCGATCTTGTGAGAATGCGACGCAATAATCGTTTATGGCATCTGCTTCAGAACCCGGTTCCAATGATTATCTGTTCTTGTCCCAAGTCCTAACCTGTTCTTCACATTTTGTTTTCTTTTACCACAGGCGGGGTTGGGTTGCTTTTGTGTTGCAGGCTAAACATATTATTATATCAGTGAATAGAACACCTCCGAAGGGTTTGCACAAGAAGAAAATAATTTGTTATAATTTAGAGTAAATGATTGTTGGGTGATTCTTAAATTATTAATAGTTTAAAATTTTAAAATTTATTTTTGAAGAATAAATTTTTAAAAACAAATCTTACAATGATGTTTTTAAAGATGAAAAAACACATTAAAAATTATTAAATATGTAAATTAAAAATTTTAAAACTTTTGAGAACAAAAGATAATAGTATCAAATCATGTATTGTTGGCTCATCTTTTTGGAGTTGGACTACTATTTGTAATTCAAAATTTTCGTTGTGAATTATATGACGAAAATAAAAAAAATTAAATATTTAATAATAAAATATTAAATCATTAACCTTAAAGGGCGTTTGGTATAGGTAGCATTTTTTATTCTTAAAAATCATGTTTTCTAGGAATCATGTTTTCTGAGAATCATGATTCATGGGAATGCTATAAAATACGTTTGGTTGGCATTAAACATTGATGGGAATGTTAGCTGAAATCTTTTATTCTCATGTTTGGTTTATGTACAACTTTTTTGAGAATGTTAAAGTTTTTTATAAAAATACCCTTAAATAACCGTTCATTTTTTTATTTGCTTCTTCATATATAATAATTAATAAATACCAAATACAAGTTAATTT
>JASKGM010000011.1:3327287-3339259 GCA_034509205.1 Ceratonia siliqua | reverse complement strand
TTTGGGGATAAGTTTCTGATCACCTTTTCTACCTTGGTTGTTCTTTCGAAAGTCTGAAGTGGTAATCCACATATTTTCTGAATATTTTCTCCCATTTTCTTAAGTTCTAAGAATTAGTTTTAGTTTTTTTATTGTAGAAACAGGCCATTCATTAATCACATTCTCAGTGACATCTGCCTCGTTTGGCACCTATGAAACTCCTGGAGTACTAGTGGATATTCGCATCAATTGTCTCCATAATACAAATTAAGATTCTCTATGTTAGAGTAGGACTTCTTCTAAGATCTTGGGGAAACTGAGGCACCTTTGTACTCAGCACTGTCTGGTATATCTTAAATGATTTAATCTACCTTTAGGAGAGATATGTAAGCCTTAGTCCAATTATTCCTTTACCCCTGACCTAATCATAGGAGCGTCCTTTTTGCACATTAATCAGATATATATTGCTTACTACTTATTGGAGGATTAAGCTTGATGCTCACGAGTTTCCCTCCAATTTTGCAGTTGTAGTTCACAGAATTCAACCCCAGACTAAGAAACTACCACCTTTTGGGGCATGTTCTCTCACTGCTTTAATGAAAAAGATCAAAACAACTTCTGACTCATCTGGTTTTGAATGTTATTGACAACATATGTAATGGTTCTGTTAGGAAAATCTATCTGTCATTATAAATATGGGGATCGAGTCTAATCCACTTTTTTGGGGCCATGTTATCTCACTGCTTTAATGAAAAAGATCTCAACAACTTTTGATTCATCTGAATTTGGATGTTGTTGACAGCAAATAAATTATGAAATGATTCTGTTAGGAAAATATATCTACCATTATAGAAATGGGGATTGAGTCATTCAAATTCTTCTGGTGTTTTCTCGTGTCAGAAACTACCGAAAACTTGAATAAGGATAAATATTTCCTAGTTAGGAACTTGGCTAACATTAATAATCTTTGGAGGCCAATAGAATTGATTTCTCCCATTGAAAGCCATCTTACCTTGTGCAAAATGTCCAGCAAGCACCTAATTCACAAAATGGATCAGAAAATATTTGGCAAACACAACTGATTACCATGGTAGATACGTTCAAGTTTGTGATTTAATCTGTATTATTTGGCAAGCACAACTGATTGCTGTGATAAATATGTCCAAGTTTGTGTCAGAATCTGTAGATTGGTCCAGTTGCATACTCCTTTATTTTTTTGCAAATGTGGCACCCAGCTAAGTTGCCTTTCAACAAAGAGCATTGGCTTCTGAAAAGGAAGTTCCAAAATTAAGGTCTTCAGTCTTCCACTGGGGCCTTTTTGCCATTATAGATTTTGTTTTATACGTTGTTAATGGAACTGTTTTATATCAATCCTCTGCTAATAGTTGGTAGCACGTGATATATACTGTTTTAAGAAATTAAAAAATATATATATAGTTTTGAATCTTTGATCAATTTTGTTTTGATGTAATACCTATTTACTTTGAATGGTCTTTCCCCTATTGTTTGAATTTTGTGGAGTGACTTCACAATTTTTTTTTTTTTGCAACAGAAAAATCAAAGAAATTTCTTGAAGAAACCAATATGTGCACTTGTTGAAATTAGATATGGTCTGCTAGAGATAGCATTATTAATCTTACTACTTACATATGACCTTATATTTTTGGCTTAGTTGTATTTCATTTTTATACACGAGCTGATATGTCTGTTTCTTGTGTATCATATCAGGACAGCCAAAACGGCACCTTCTTACAACAGGTTGGAGTGTTTTTGTTAGTGCCAAGAGACTTCTGGCTGGAGATTCTGTGCTTTTTATATGGTATTTATTTCCTTTTACCAAATTTGGCCACTTTTTCTCCCAAATGCTGCAAATTGCTTGTTAATTGAATTTTTTAATTGATTCTCATTATTAGGAATGAAAAGAATCAGCTTCTTCTAGGAATACGTCGTGCCCATCGGCCACAAACCGTGATGCCATCGTCTGTTCTTTCGACTGATAGTATGCACATTGGACTTCTTGCAGCTGCTGCTCATGCTGCTGCAACTAATAGTTGTTTTACGGTGTTCTATAATCCAAGGTTGTGAGTGTTGTCTTAATTCCCCCTGTAACACTTCTTTGTGTGAAACCATAATGCTTCTTTTGACAGCTACATCATGAGCAGGGCTAGTCCATCTGAGTTTGTCATACCACTTTCAAAATATATCAAAGCTGTGTACCATACACGTGTTTCAGTTGGCATGCGTTTCAGGATGCTTTTTGAGACTGAAGAGTCAAGTGTACGCAGGTATTTGTAGCCATCAATTTTTATTCTCTTTAAGCAACTGTTAATTTTTTGTTTATGCCTCTAACCATATTTCCTGTAGCTCTTATATCAGTTAATTTTATCATTTATTAGTAGATGTAGTTATAATACAGAAGCAATACCTTCTAAATAAGTCAAGATAGTAATGGCCTGCCTAGAATGGGGTTAATCTGGCATCTGCTTTATACTAAGGAAGCAAGTTTCTTGATAATTAGGCTTCTGGTTATTAAAGTCGTGTAGCAAACACCAGAGTAATTGGAAAGAGGTCAATTGCTTAGTTGTATAATAATAGCATTTGATTTTGGGATGTGAAATACAAAGGTTGGGAGTTAGCAATCTGAAGGCAATGGAAACCATGTGCAAAATGTTATTCTTTGGTAGTTTGGCACCTTACTATTCTGCCTTTACTTACACACATGACCTTTGTTTTACAGGTATATGGGTACAATAACTGGCATAATTGATCTGGATACTGTACGTTGGCCGAACTCTCATTGGCGATCTGTCAAGGTAAGTAGGATTACAATGCAACACTTCATAAGACCTGGTAGCATTATATTTAATATCTTCAGTTAGTGTGCAATTTGACGCCCCTTTTTGTTATATACCTATTCTGTGGACTGTGCCCAAGGAGAAAGGTATACTTCTCAAAACAACCAGAAGAATCTGAACAAACAATGTTTTTTTTTTTTCATTTACGTTAATTTCGGCAATCAGATGCAATATTTTCCCTTTTTCAAAAAAAAAAAAAAAAAAGAAACTCATGGATCACTCAACAACTGTAATGACGGGGAAAGAAACTTCTGCTAAATGACAACATAAGAGCACTAAAAGGGTGGTCTATAAGTAGTGCGCCAGCAGAGTAATTAATGATATAAAAAAATGTAAGTAAAACTAATAATTGGCAGAACTGGTGGTTCCAAAGACCATGTGTCAACCATCAGGGCGTCTTCAGCTACTGTAGATTTTGTATTACATTTCATTATAGATAGATTGGTTGTTTGATGTACAAGGAACCCTAGGTGCAACTCTAGTTTCTCTTATCATCTGTAATTTCTATTAAGAATTTGTGCATCTTTTATTATAATTGATACCCGGACTTGTTACATAAAAGATATTTCATCATTCTTACTTTTGATAGCCAACCATTTGCGTTAAACTCATCATTACCTGGATGTACTCTATATGGGTGCTGCTCATTGCCCCCAGGAGCACCTTCTTTATGTGTTGTACTCCAGTCCTTAAACCTATCCCAGTCTCTTGTACGTACCCTATACATATCTTCAGTTTATCTAATTTTCACTTTTCATCCTCTTTGCCTTCCTCAAGTCCTGATTTAGTTTTTAGAATTCTAGAGTCCTTGTTTGCTGTCAGCCAAATATCTTAAAATTATAGCTGTAAGGACTAAGGAGAAGTCCTCTGATGTTTATTAAGTTGGTTTGACATCTTTTTTGTTATGTAAGCCAACACATTATCCTATTCTATATTATTTTAGATGTAGTGACTATGGTTAACTTGTAGTGACTATGGTTAACTGATATTTTTAACTACAATTATACTGGGTTGTTATCAAATTTATTTGGGGCCAAGTGAGGGTGTTCTCACTAATGAGTTTGCTGTAAAACATTGTGGAAGGTATATGTTCCAGTGCAGCAACCTGAATATAAGGTTATAATGTTGGGCAGCAACTTAGGACAATCAAAGGATTATTTCAATATCATGTGAAAAATCTCACTAGTGGACAGAATTCTTTGCATGTGATGTATGCATTTTTTTTTCTGATAATAATGCTTGCATAGTTGCATGTATCCTTGTTCCCCTGCATAAAGTTTTAGTTTATGGATCTGCTGGAATTTCTTCTCCTCTAATTGTTGTTATTATTGTTATTGTTATTGTTATTGTGTTTACATATACGATGTAAGTCTAATTAACCATGAGCCTATGTAATTGTTTGGATAGATTGGTCTGCAGGTACAGGCTTTTAATAGGTTCAGGGTTAAATAATTTGTATTCCATGCCATAAAAACTGACTGGTGATTAAGACATTTTGAAGAAAATTCTCTTACCTGTATATTTGAATCTGTTTCTTCCTTTGTGCATAGGTTGGTTGGGATGAATCAACAGCAGGAGAGAGACAGCCACGGGTATCATTGTGGGAAATTGAGCCTTTGACAACATTCCCAATGTATCCATCACTGTTTCCCCTCAGATTGAAACGTCCATGGCATCCTGGTCCCTCATCTTTGGGTACAAGTTATACTCAATCCTGAAATTTTCCTTCTTTCTTATAAATTTCATTCAATTGTGAAACTGACATCATAAATGACCTGAAGACTTTGTTGTACGAACATAAGTATTTGTGCTTTTAGGTTTAGATGCTTAGTATTTGTATCATTTGAAGCATGATAACACTAAATATACATGGACATGTATATTGCAAAAGTTATATTATGATAACACTAAAATGAATCAAATATTTAATGCTTAAGTTATGTTTGCTAACAATTGGTTATAAATGAAAATAAAGTTAGCGACATTTAGTTTTCTAACATTCATCCATTCTTCATGTCCAAAACACCGGGGGGACATCCATCCCTCTCGCCCTCTCTAAAAAATGGCTGAATTGGTTTTAGGGGTCTTTGGAGTTAGTAGCACTTCTCTCTTCTTTTGCCTCCTTGCCTTTACCTAGGATATTTTTACAGATGACAGAGATGAAGCAAACAATGGGCTAATGTGGCTGAGAGGTGGACCTGGAGATCAAGGTCTCAACTCCCTAAATTTTCAAGGTGTTGGTTTGTTGCCCTGGATGCAGCCGAGACTGGATCCAGCTTTACTAGGAAATGACCATAATCAACAGTATCAAGCCATGTTGGCAGCTGGTTTGCAGAACCTAGGGAGTGGAGATCTCTTGCGTCAACAGATGATACATTTTCAACAACCCTTCCATTATCTTCAACAATCAGGAAGCCATAATTCTCTGCAACTTCAGCATCCTCAAGCAATTCAGCAATCATTGTGTTCTAATATCCTGCAGCCACAATCCCAAGTGTTGACAGAGAACCTGTCTCAGCACCTCCTTCAGAAACCACATAACAATCAAGACGGTCAACCACCGCAGCAGCAAAATACTTATCATGATACACTTTTGATTCAGGGTGATCAGCTGCAACAGAGGCAACCTTCCAATGTACCCTCACCGTCATATTCAAAACCAGATTTCTTAGATTCAAGCATGAAGTTCTCAGCATCAGCTTCCCCTGGACAGAACATGCTTAGTTCACTTTGTTCTGAAGGGGGTGGTAATCTTTTGAACTTATCCAGAACCAGTCAGTCCATGCTGACTGAACAATTACCCCAACAATCATGGACTCCAAAGTATGCACCTGTGCAGGTCAGTCCCTTTGGCAACTCAATGTCACACACACAATATACTGGAAAAGATTCTGCAATGGTGCCCCCACATTGTAGTTCAGATACCCAAAATCCTACTCTCTTTGGTGTTAATATTGATTCATCTGGACTTCTTCTCCCCAACACTGTCCCTGGTTATACTACTTCATCAGTTGATACTGATGCATCAACAATGCCGTTAGGGGAGTCTGGATTCCAGGGTCCTCTGCATACTTGCATGCAAGATTCATCAGAGTTGCTGCAAAGTTCAGGGCAAGTTGACCCACAAAACCAGACTCAGACATTTGTCAAGGTTTGAATCATAACTAATAAAACATAAAGGTCTTAGATGCATATTTCTGTGCCCTTATTTTATTTACTAGTGTAGTTGAATTCTGTCTCAGGTTTACAAATCAGGGTCAGTTGGGCGCTTACTTGACATCTCCCGGTTCAGCAGCTATCATGAGCTGAGAGAGGAGTTGGCTCAGATGTTTGGAATTGAGGGGAAGTTGGAAGACCCTCTTAGATCAGGCTGGCAGCTTGTATTTGTTGACAGGGAGAATGATATTCTTCTCCTTGGAGACGATCCGTGGGAGTAAGTAGATTTACATAATATTAGAGTTTACTCTTTGAATTTGTCTCATCTCACGATCAATATTCTGTCGTTGATCTTCTAAATACATAAAATATATGCTATATGCTATACTAAATTATTCACTTGGTTGAAGTTTGTTGACATACTGTTTTTAGCTTACGGATTTCCTGCATGACCTGTAGATCATTCGTCAATAATGTTTGGTATATCAAGATACTTTCACATGAAGATATTCAGAAAATGGGTCAGCAAGCGGTGGAATCCCTTGGTCCAAATGTGGGACAAAGGCTGAATAGCACCAGTGCAGGAGCTCAGGATCTTGTTTCTGGGTTTCCATCAATGGGCTCGCTTGAATACTGAGATAATTTATAAATGTATTGCTTCAGGTTCCACGGCCAAGAGAAGTCTATGTTTATTACTTATGTTTGAACACACTACCTATCGACCTTGCGTATCTGAAAAATTCTATTATATTCTGTTTCAGTTTCACCAACTTTATTGATTCTACGAAGATTGATGAAAAAAAATTATTCTGATAAAGAAAGCTAGGACAAACTTTTGTGCCTTGAACATGTGCAGTGAAAGCTAGAAATGTTGCTGCTATTGTAGCATTTGATTAACCTCTTGCATGAACTAATGTACAGTACATAGATAACTACAGAAGTCTAACCTTGTATTTTGATGGGGTAATTACCAATGGCATTACTTCCCAGTCGGGTTAATGGCCTCTCACTTGACTATAGGATTTTATGCTACTGTTAATGAAACTACCTCGACTTGTTTTACAATTTTCTCTTCAACGTTGCATCATTCATTCTGTAGTTGCAGGTTAGAGTATTTATCTTAAAAAACAATATATTACAGAATGTTTGTGTTATACAATTGGAAGAATTGTGTTACTTATGCAAATAGAATAGGTAATTTTTATACGAATACTTGCGTAAATTGTTTGTTGATGTAAGTGCACGAGTTGTTCGAAAAAAGTTTTAGTTACTCAAATTTAAATATAATTATCTTAATAGTTTGTGCGTGATGAATAATATTTGTACAATTAGCACCTTTTTTTTTTTTTATAAAACAGGTTAATAATTTTGCAAAATATCATGAACATGGTAAATATTATAAATATTATAATCAAGGTTATCTAAAGAAAAGTTATATTTTCTCAAGCTCCAATTCTTAAAGTACTTATGACCAAAAGAAAAATTCCCAAAATACTTTAGTGACTTACATAATTTGTGACTCTTTTAGTAGTATTTGGCGAGTTGCATAGTATAATTGCAAATTGTGTTTTTGAAGAGCAGGAAATGATATTCTTTTAATTAAATTATCTAAACATTCTTCTTTATTTTTAATATTATACTCAAATCATTAATTACATAGTCACATTATATATATATTTGTCTTTATAATGCCGTTAGTTCTTGTGTCGTTTGTATGCGTCTTGGTCATCTCAAATTCATCCACGTGAGAAATAGGAGGGTTTGATGAAGCTTAAGCGATGCAGCACCATGGAGTTTCTATGAAATCTAACATGAGCTGTATACTTAAAGCGATCTTCCAACTGAGATACAAGTGCGCCAAAACGCCATTGGTTCATTCTGAAACGAGAAGCTTTCAATTTCCTTCGCCTAGAAAATTAAGCACATGCACACAAACACAGGATCAAGCACTTGGGATTAACATTACAGTGTTACGTTTCACTCTTATTTTTTTTTAGCATTTCAAGAGTAATGCTACTCTAATCAACATTTTTCTCTCACAACTTTTATCAACTCATTTTATTTCCCCTCTACATTATCATACTCATCACATCATGAGTTTTTAGATGCAACTGCACGTGAATTTCTCTCTCTAAACAAAGATTAAGCATTTTATTATCCGGAATAAAGGTATTAAATTTTATTTCGAGGTACGGTTTTGATAATTTAGAAAACGAAAACATTTCGAAACATTTTAAAAATTTCGTGAAAACGAAAGAATTTTTAAAAAATATTTCGAATAAGTTTAAATAATAATTTTTTTAAATATAAATGATTTTAACATAATAATAATAATATAGATATATATGTATATATAATTAGATAACATAATATTAAATAATTATATTCTCATTCAAATAACATTAATATAATTAATGTTTATAAATTTTGACAACATGTGACATATATAAAACTTAATGCAAATTACATATTATACTCAAAATCTCAAATTATACAATACATAATATCATTAGAAAGTTTGAATCAATTAACAGTAGAATGTCTATAAAGTAAATATCTAGAATATAGATATAATCTAAAAGAAAATTGATAATGTCTCTCCACATGATCACAATAATCAATCCAACTCATATGAAAGTAGTAAGAATTATCATAATCCCTCTTCTTTTTTTTTTTTTTTTTTCCGTTTCGATTCGTTTCGGTGTTTTTCGTTCGATATTCACCGAAACGAATCGAAATCTTACGATTCGTTGTTATTTCGAAATTAGAATAACGTTTCATTTCGGTTTGATTTTGCACGAAATCAAAATTTTTCGTGCATTTTGATCTAGTTCCTTGTCCGGAATATGCAAAATTACCATAGCAAATAAATTTAAAGGCATGTTGAAATTCCATACCTGTCCTAAAATCTTGGTGCAGGTCTAAACTCTCTTAACTTTCACTCAAGTCTATTGGTGTCAGACTGCAATTGTCCAAAAACACCAGTCAAAATTTATAAATGGCACTCGAGAAGAAATCTATCTTGAACCCAAACTTACCGCAAATCAAGCAGAAGAATAAATTTAAAATAGGACTTGGACCCGCACTCAAGCCAAGTATAAGTCAAACACCGGTTTATTTGTATCCCCAGCATTCCCCTCAATCATCCGCATGCCCATGTCTACAAAGTACAAACTTCAAATTCATGTCCATTTTTCCCCATCCCTAACATTTGCAGTTTGGCCAACTATCATTGCATCTGCCTTACTCAAATTCAGTCTCAATCTTCACAACTATTTAGAGCTTTTACTATAAGCATAAATAAAAAATGAAAGCGGTCTAGATTACTTTTTTAAATAGTGATTCTTCTTAAAACACTTTTCAGAGAAGCAATTCTTGTGACAGCAGAAACTTCATAACAAGGCCAAACAAGTACTTAAATAGATAGACCGATGGAGAAATAGGTTGTTGAAAAAGAAGAGGAGAAAGTCGAGCAATTATTCAGCTAAAAGGAATAAAGGACCAAATCATGTTAAAGAGGCGATTACAGGGTCTTTCAATATTACAGTACAATGTTCCCTAATAACCTGAATGCACCATTAAGTCCAAACATTATTGTTCGCTTATAATTATTTGTTAGTCTTCTAAAAGCAAATGGTCAAGTATACATTATGTAAGTAGACTTGACAAAACAGTTGTTTTTCACAATAACTTACAGTTTCAACCCCTTCTAAATGGATAATGTCCAGATGATTCCTGCTATTATTTGAAACTCGGCTTGACATCCATATGGCACAAACAAACGCGTCCAGAACTTGGTCACAATGCCTTCCTGTATCATTTTACAGGAAAACACAAAAAGGAGAAGAATCCTAAGGCTGCAATTTTTTTTATAACTAGTAGATTGTCCCCCATCCCCTGATATCCTAATACCTTGCGTTATTTCTCAGATTCTGATTGTTGACATAGAAACTACTCAGTAGAAAACTAGAAAAAGATACGTGCAAGGGGATGTTGGGCTACAAGCTATTGTTTTCTACTGAAAATGCATAATGCCAACCTCTATCATGTTGTAAAATGACTCTCTGTCCATACTTCATAATGTTGAACAGCACTACAGGTCTACAGCCAACCAAAACGTTAAGCCCCAGAGATAGTATGCAAATATTAGAAAGTAGAGTGATTTGATTTAGAAAGTTCAATAAGTTTAAAACTTCATTTGGCAAGCCTCAAAAGTCAGTTACAATGAAAACCCTTAAATACTTAATTTACATAATTTAATCTTTTTAATAAAAAGTTCACAGTTACAGACTTTGCAGCCGAAGTTAGACAACTCACCAGGAATCATGACCTTTCCACCTCCTTTTTTTTCCTTACTAATATTAAATATGATACAGAGAATAGGCTAAAAATGACTGCAACTAAGAATGCCTCTAGCGGGTCCCAGAATACATCTTTCTTTCCCTCTAAAAATAAGTGAAACAAGTACAAAAGCATACTTTTACTTCAGGTCAAGTAACCCTAGAGCAGCAATGCAAATAAGAAATTCTCTGGCAGACTTTTTCTTTGGCCCCACTATTGATAAAGGTGATCACAACATCAGAAGCGGCGTAAATGATGTGAAGGATTAGCCAAGTTTCCAGAATTACATTAGGGAGCATAAAGTTGACAAAAATATAAAGATAATATATTTCTTAGTTAGGTAACAGGTCTATCTAGTTGGTCCTCCACACTCTACACCACACTTCCGCATATAGGAAATTCATAAGGTACTAATATCATCGGCCGCTAGGGTTAGCCAGGAATAAGGCCAAGGGGAATTGCTAACGGAAAATACAGCAGACTAGATTCCAGTGTAATTTACGAGTGTCATAAGCAGAACAGTAAACATGTATTTAACAAACCCTAATACAGGCCAATAGTTTGCCCCTTTTCTAATCAATTTTACTATAATTATGAACAATCCACAATAGGGTTCGCAAACTCCATTCACCCACATGGGAAATGATGGTTATATAATTATCTATCCTCATACCGCTTCCTTGGCCGGTGCAGGCACAGACTCAGCTGGCGGAATCTTCTCGTACCCTGCTTTCTTGGGGCTATCAATGTCATCGTCATCGACATAGTCATCATAAGAAGCATGATAATCACGATTTGAGAACAAAGACCATGCCAAGTACATGGTAGCAGCAGTGAGAGCGCCGCAGCCGACGCCGAAGAGCAAAGCCACAACAACGCTCAGAATATCCTTGGTGCGATCACGGAGCGAGCTAAAGTCATGGGATGAGAATCCAAAGGGGGCCCGTATCAGCGATGTCCGTCGCTCAATTTCATCCTCCTCCTCGACGGGGTGGCCAGGGAACGTGCGATCGAAGAAGATCTCGGTTGGAAAAGAGGGCCTATTATAGTTGTTCTCGTTGCTGACGATGTGGACGGGGATCAGGGATCTGATCTCTGTGGAGGTGGAGGTGGTGAGGGTTGCCAAGGAAGGGTTGTGACGGGCGGGGAAAGAGGGATGCCTGAAGGAGAAGGAGTATGAGGAGACAACGAAGGTTCTGCAGGGTCTAGCGTTGGCTGAAATGAAGAGGTAGAGAAGCCCTAGGAGAGTGGCGGTCTGCAGACGGAGGAGAAGCGAAGGTGTTGGTGAAGCCATGGCGGAGGAAGTAGTAGAGACGGAGGGAGAGAATGAATGGAGAAGAAAGAGCGAAGTAGGGCTCGAAGTTTAGGTCAAGGGTGAAGTCAAGACTCAAGACAGTTTTAATTCTAACCCATCCAACATGGAATGGACGTTTCCTATGAACGCTGAAAAGTTGTTTTCGCCTTTTGCAAGGGACATTCTATTAAAACAAGGTGCACCCCATCCCTTTTTTTTTTTTTTATGTTTTTTTTTAAATTTTTTTTATTTTTTAAAAATAATTAAGTATTTTTTATGTTATATATATTTTTTAAAATTTTTTAAAATATTTTTTATTTTTTTTAAATTTTTTTTATATTTATTTT
>JASKGM010000011.1:3303955-3327187 GCA_034509205.1 Ceratonia siliqua | reverse complement strand
ATGTCATCAAATATTGGTTACTTTTCTTGAAACTTCAACCTAACATACAGTTTCAATAATTAGTGACATTTCTTTATTCTAAAATAAAAGTAATATATATACACATAAGATTATAATGATAATTGATGAGCTAAACTTCTGTTTTTATATAAAAAAATAATTTTTTTTCTCATTTAAATTAATAAGTCAAAAAGTATTGGGCTGGCTCGAAGCCCTATGGGCTGGTATAGGGCCAGGCTGGGCTGACATATTCTCAACCCGAAACAAAACCAGGCCGGCCTAGCCCAGCCCGAACATGGTGGCCAGCCCGATGGGCCGGGCCAGCCCGTTTGCCAGCTCTAACCCACACGTAATTAGACTCATGAACATTTCCCCTGATTCCAAGGACCATTTTTTTTTTAGGATCCCAATTATCTTTTTAAATAATTGGTAACGACTTTATTTTTTCTCTGTATTTTCCTTTACGTGCTCAAAGTCATAAAATGATAGTTTTTCACCGGCCAAAAATAAATTTTTGAAACACTTTTTTAAAATACATTATACAATATCTTTAGAAATACTAAAATACCAAATGAAGTTAGATATCTCAAAAAGGTGGAGTTGCAAACATAATTTTTGTTTAATTTTTTAAAAGACTCAGTATGAAATCCAATTTTTACTTTATATAACTGGGCTCTCTAACCTCTTTGGATCCTTTGACTTCTCAAATACACCTGTGAGATTCATACAAATATATAAAGAAGAAAATAAAAAACAAGCAAAATGTAACATTCTAGGTGGATAAACAGTTAATATAGGGGATATGAAGGAAGCTCTTGAATCTGATATTGGCACGGCTCAATCAGACTAAAGGACCCAAATCTCTTTGAGAACTTTGATTTGATTGAACCATGCCAACGTCAAACTTGGGACTCGGAAGCTAAAACCTTCACCCCCATTTTACGTACCTTTAAACAAGAGTTGGTTCAATTGATAGAATCGAGCCGGATCGATATAAACAGTTTTTGCTTCAACTCTGTTCTAAATCTTTTGTTGATAAGCATTCACTAATTTCAGAAATTTCGAGTTCAAAACTAGATCAATCTATTTCCCTCCCAATGACAATAAAGGGAATGGATAATATTTTGAGGATTTGCTATAGTACATGACTTGCATGCAAAACCTATTTATATTCTGCATTTTACAACGCAACTGCGCCAATATGATACTGTTTTCCCCACCAACCGAAGCTGCAAGCTGCAAGCCTGCAAGTTGCAACCTTCCTTCCTTCGCTATTGACTCCAATTACAAATTTGCATGCCACATGAAAGAGGGTCAATATCAGAATTTTCAAAGCAATATCCTAGGACCTATGTATCTGTGTTGTCAAAGACGTAGTAAATTACAACTCCATCGATCAATATTCAAGATTATGAATGTAATAACTTTGATTTCCTCCAATTGTGGAGGATAAAGACTTCTGTCTTCCTAGTTGAAATGGATCATGCTCTGTAATTGCCATTTGTTTTGGTTTTAAAAGAAATAATTATAAATATTATGTGGGGAATTAAGATATGGTGGAAGTCTCGGCAGAAATTGAGTGTAATGCTTATACATTTTAAGAGGTATTGTATTTTAAAAATATCTAATACATAATATTCATCTTTAGTGTTATTCTAAGATATTATATTGAAGTTATTTGAGACAATAAAATATAATTTAAATAGTATGACGCATCGTCATAGAATATAATATTTTTAAAGAAACCAAAAAATAATTAACTCATTATATATTAATAATAAATAGAAAGAAGTCATGGTGATGGTTTTAAATGGAAAATCTTATGCTATTCTCTCAGGATAAAAAATAGTTTAGTTTGCTTCAAGCTTTAACGATTAGTTTAAACTGCTTTATAGTTTTTACGCGTATTTGCATTTATCATGCAGCACCTACATTAATTTAAGAGGCCTCTGCTTATGACTTTTCAACACTAGGGTCCAGGAATTAAGGAGTTTTATGCTAAATAGTTAACTTCCTTTTCTTCCCTTATTATTAACTAGATTCATGATTCTTGGTTGAAAAATTCGTATAACATTAAATTTTAAAAAAATAAATAATTTGATTCATTATTTTGTCTATTATAACCTGTTTATACAATTTTTAATTATAGAAAATAAATTATTTATGTGGCAACGTGCCTAAGACCATATGATAAAGTTAAGACCATATGAGAGTTTATATTGAGAATCATTGTTTTTTTTGTTTGGTATCTTATTTTCTTCACGTTTGGATTTTGGATCCTTTCATGCTATCTGATAGGAAGAGCTCATGCCTGTTGGTAGGACCTGAGTGCACTTCCTTAGACTTATTTTACTTGGTCGAAATGAATATTTATGGGTTGATTCGATCAAAGAAAGTTTGTATTGCAACCCATTAGGTGTGGTCTAAGGGTTATTTATTGAACCGTATTCTTTGCAAAACCGACCATATTTATCTTCAACTAATCTGTATTACATAGGCTAGGGCTCTCGCTTCCCTGTTATGGGTGTCCAGAGTTTTTGTCTGTTATAAGAAATCTTAGTGATTCCTTTCAGAGGATTTTGGCAGGCCTCCTTTTCTCCATTATGACCCAAAATCTTCCACCGCTAATTGCTTAAGAACGTTAGATGACCTTGCCTTAGGGTCGACCTCAAATTTTACCTTGAAACCAACCTTATCTGCCATCAGTTACAGTCAAGTGTAAGTTATTTGACTGGTATCTCTGTCTTTCCCTCTCTTCTATTCTCTCTGAAGAACTGAGAAAGTAGATTTGATGGAATTAAGTAATGATCATGCATTATAATGAAATTGATTAATCATTAATGATCAACTGGTCATGCATTATGATGGCGACTTTCATCACCAGTAATCCTTACAAGAACATGTACCATTTTCAAAATGGTGGAACCGATTTGTATCTCTTAATACAATTATTCTCCTTGTAACTCTTGAAACAGTCTTCATCCAAGAGTGACAATCTACACAAACCCTAAGATTCTTGGTAATCCTAATTGGCATTCCAGCAGCAGTGTGGATAAGTGCAAAGATGGTTGCAATCCGTTCACTATGCCCACAAATCCACATTACCTTCATTGTTTCATTTACATCATGAAGAACAACACGAGTGTCAGGGATATATCCCACTTCTTTTGTAGCATATGATAACTCGTTCGAAATTTTCAAATACTCAGTAGAACAGCGAAAATCAGAGCTTCCTCCGGCAACAAATGTATGAATTCTATGCTTTATTTGTATCCAACTACATCCAGCCTCTTTCTTGATTCCCTTCATAGCCATCATCTCTCTGACTCTCTTCACACCTTCCCACATCCCTGCATTTGCATAAATGTTTGAGAGGATCACATAATTTCCTGGATTGTTAGGTTCAATCTCGAACAATCTCTCTGCAACAACCTCTGCAAGATGAACATTACCATGAAGGCGGCATGAGTTAAGCAATGATCCCCATATGCTGCCACTTGGATTCATTGGCATGTTTTCCACCCTGGCTAATGCCTCATCAATTCTCCCTGCCCTGCCTAATATGTCTACAAAACAAGCATAATGCTCTAAACATGGTCGAACTCCATAATCCTCCATCATATTGAACAACTTTTGCCCCTTATCAGTGAGTCCTGAATAGCTACAACCTGATAGCAAGGCAATAAAGGTAATACCATCTGGCCTAATGCCATACTCTATCATTTCATCAAACAAGGCTACTGCTTCTTCTACATGCCCATTGATTGCATACCCTGTCAGCATTGTATTCCATGAACTCAAATCCCTGCTATTCATTCTGTCAAATACTTTTTTACAGTAATCAATGGCTCCACATTTTGCATACATGTCCATCAGCGAGTTGAGTAATGGCATATCAGCTTTCTTCCTAGACTTCACAATCTGCGCATGTATTTCCTTGCCGCTACGAAGTACAGTAACTCGAGCACAGATTGACAATATTGTTGTAAGGGTAACCCAGCTGAACCTGATACCCTCTCCCTGCATAACTCTAAAAGCATCAAGTGTCTCAAACACTTTATCTTGACCTGCAAAACCCGCAATTAAAGTGTTCCAAGAAACCACATTTCGCTGAGGCATTACCTCAAACACCCTTAGGACCTCGCCAAAGCACCCACACTCAACATAGAACCTCAGAAGAGCATTATTCACCACTTGATCTGCTTCTTCACCACTCTTGATGATTTGACCGTGAACTGCTCTACCTACTAAGGAATTGGACATATCCGCACAGGCCTTGAGCGCCATGGAAAATGCGAAATTGTTGGGTTGGGCATACCGGGACAACATGTCAGAATAAAGAAGCAAAGCTTCCTTGGAAAACCCATTTCTCGAGTACCCAATTGCCATAGCCACCCAAACCGATTCTGGTATCTTTTCATCCCCAAGGCCGTCATTGAAAACACGGCGAGCCTCATCTACTCGACCACAAACAGAGTAGAGCGTGATGAGCTTGCTTTTCAAAATGGGGTTGTTCAAAAGGTCTTGATTGGCTCTTTCTCTAGAGCGAAGGAGGTGCAAGTAGAGTTTTTGGCCATGTTCGAAGGACTTTCTAGAGATGCAGGCATGGAGGAGGAGGCAGAAAGCCTCGATATCACCAGGTTCGTAGACTGTGGATTTCGACGGCGAGGATTCGACAAGGCGAAGCGCCTCATCTAATTTACCTGAGTTGCAGAGAAACTTTAGAGTGGAATTGAAGGGTGTTCTCTGTTTGTGAGCTTTGGGAGTTAAGCTGACCGTTATGTTAGTTTTGACAGTTACGGTGGTTGAGACAGAAATTGCCGGGAGCATCTTCTCCTAATTCTCAGGCTTCGATGTCCAAACATGGGACTTTCACTCTTGAGAGGTAGAGAGGTTGTGGAGGAATGAGGATAAAACTTTATAATCACTTATGCTATGTAGATTCAAATTCCTTTGGAGCCCCTGATTCAGGCCAACTGGATCTTCTTACTTCTAATTAATATTTTGAATGGCCATGTGCACTGTACTTGCCTTTGAACTTATCCCTAATGAGGGTCAAGTACAAATGTTATGACATTAATAGATATGAGTGGAAAAATTATTAAAAAAATTCTAAGTATGTCATTAACACCCAAGTGAATGATAAATCTGATTTTATATGTATATATATATATATATATATATATATATATATATATATATAGTTGACAAGTTTATATTTTTTTAATAAATTAGATTTACTTAAAATTTTGAAAAAAATATTTATTGGTGTATAAGGAATTATCAAATTTCTATATTTTATCTCATATAAGCACGGTGAATTTTTTTATATTTAATAAAAAATATTATTTAATTATAAAAATATAATTATTCTATTATAATTATAAAAAAATAATCATATAATAACTATTTTTATAATTAAATATTTTTTATAAAAGATGAAAAAAATAAACAAAGTATAATACAAAGTAATTATTCTATGATTATAATAAAAAATAACTATAAAATAATCACTTAGTATAATTAAATAATTTTTTTATAAAAAAACAAAACATATGAATAATGTACCACATTATGTAACATTAAGTAAAAGTTAAGTATTCTTTTTGTCATTTTAACGTTGGGAAAAAAAAATCTTACTTGAAGCTTCCGAACATTCCGCTGATTCCCTTGTCGATGGGGCATCCCGTTGAACATTGAACCCACAGAGCACGCAGTCCAAGCTACAATAGGAAGGTACACTTTCTTTTTGGAGAGGCAGCATAGTTAATGCCCTGTCTTTTCGGCATTAACCTGCTCCCATATGCCAACAAATAGCCTAGAAAACCCCAATAGAATCCGACATAACTTTGCACCTTCCAAAACTCGAAGCCTAATGTCACCATTAGTAAGGATGGCTTGTCCCTTTTTCTGCTTTTGATTCACTCATTATCATAGGTTTTAAGCGAGGCGGACTCAGAGAGAGAGAGAGAGAGAGAGAGACTAGGACAATGGAGTTGCCGTCCGTGGATTGGATTTCTGGTAAAGGAAGGGGGATGGAAGAGCAGGCAAAGGAAGAGTTGCAAATGCTTGAAGCCCAATACCCCAATCATTTTGGGTATCTAAAGCTTGAGCTCAAGTCCTTCATCTTCCTACTCCAATCCCAGCACCAGGATTCACAGCCTCTTCCAGAAAACAATGGCTCCTCCACCTTCCTCTCTTCCATTGCTAATACTCAGGGTTTCTGTTTCTTTCCTTTTTCTCTCTCCAAACTCAGTCCACTCCTCTATTCCCCTCCCCTTTTACCCTTTAAATGATTTTGAGATGTTTCTTGTGAAGCAGAATCGACCAGCTTGAACCAGAGGAAGAGAAGTAACTATAGTTTTGAACTCGCATTAATGGAGCAGAAGATTGATGAAGGATCTGAGCAGGAATCTGCAAAGACTGATGTTTTCAAGCATTACTCAGGCAGGAAGAACAAGAGGAGAGACAGGGTCGATGTGGTTCTTGAGAGAGCACAAGCTTGTCTCAAAAAAATACGACATTTCAAGACATCCTTTTTATCACCCTCCTGAAATTTTGATGTTTATGTCATACATACACTGTAAATGAATACCTGCAACCTGCTAATCTGCTAATTGGTATAAATGAGATGGTGTTCTTCTTTTGGCTATGAGGGTGATAGCAGTTTTGGTTTCCTTCATTAATGGTATTGGGACCGGAAAGTTTTGCCCAAAAAGCCTTCAAAGTTATCAAATTTATTGCTATAATCGCGTTCCTCTTCTCATCTGCCTTGTAGACTCTTCCTACCCTTGTATCCGTTATTGCTTTTTTAGGCAATAAAGTAGTCAATCTTTTCTAATCCGCAGGGTATAACAAGTTAACTGGGTGAATAAAAGCTTGCGCATTATCAAATAATGGTGGACCTGACTGCTTATCTATAGTTTACACTCCACAGATTAATTTAACATTGAACTTTCTCCCTCGTGCTTGATTCACTTTTTCTTCCCAGCTTTCTATAAAATATTGAAATCCAACTAAAATGCTCAGTCCAGCTCTCTCTTTCCAACCTGTTTCGTTCTGAATCGAGAAGGCACTGCGATGACTGCATGATGTGCGCCAGGTGGGACTCCACCCAGGTGGTACATGTGGGTCAGGCCCATACACAAATTACTGATTATAGTCCGTAGCTCTCAGCCTTTCAACTTCCTTTTCTTACTTAAAACTTCTAACACGTGATATATACAATTTTTAAGAGAAGTAGCTTGAATTCAAAATGTAAATATTTTTAATTGATAAAATTATTGGAGATGATATGTAAAAGGTTAATACTCCCTCCATTTTGGAGGGGAAGTTAGGAATTTGTTTTAGAAAAAAGTTTTGTTTTGTTTTTTTAATTTTTAATTTTTTAATAATGATAAACTAGTTATAAATTTAAAAAAAATAAAAACAATCAAAATTAATTCAAAAAAATTAACAAAGAATGATTCATTTAAAAAAAGTAAAAATTTTGAAAAAAAAATAAAATTTTAAGAAAAATAAAAACATCTTAAAAAATTTTGAAATAAATATTATAAATAAAAAACAAATAAATAATAAAAAAATTAACAAAAAAATAAAAAAAGATGAAAAAATAAAAAGAAAATTAGAGAGAGGTAGCTTAGTCTCCCCCTATGTAAATGTTGTTTTTATTTATTTTATAAATTAGATAAAAAAAATTTATTATAAATTTTGAAAAGTATACTTTTTTGTTAAAATTAAAATCTTAAAATAACTTTTTAGTTAGTTATTATTATAATTATAATTATAATTTTGAATTTTTATGTTTTTAATTAAAAATCAAAAATCAAATGCATAATCCTTTATAATGAAATTTGATACTATTCTCCTGTTTCTCTAACTTACTCATACCTTCCCAAACCTTCGACTTAAGTATGATTAACAACTAATAATTAATTATAATTATATAAAAATGAATTTGAATATTACTTAAAAACATATTTATGAATACCAGATTTGTGCAAAATTCATTAATTATATTAAAATCATTCGCAAATTCTTACTATAAAAGAACAAATGCTCACTTAAAAATGATTGTTAAGTCTGCTTAAGAAATTTCAATATAAATCAGTAAAAATTGAAGAAACATTAAGCATACAATACCTCGTTTTCAAAGTTTCACTAGTGGTATGACTTGTATAGTTTGTTGCCTAATTCATGTACAACAATCCTATGCAAAATCAAATTGGCTGTCATGTCACTGACTTCTGTCATGTGATGATCTAGGATTCAGCACCAATGCATTTGCTTGTGGTCATTCGCTTGAAGGCTGCAACAATAGGCTTCACCTTCTCAATGCCCTTGATGATAACCAAGAACAAAATTCTATACAGAACTACCATTCCCAGCAAGATGGAAAGATCCACCCACTTTGAGTGATCCACTTCCACTTGCCATGAATTTCTCAGCATTTCTTTACCACTAATGGTCATAGGTCCCCAACTTGATTGGTAGTAAACGTTAGACCTTCAAACTTGTTCTTGAACAATCCTTAGTAGGCATACTTGTGAATAGAAATGTAGTATAAAGGATATCTCCAAAAGAATTTGGAAAGATCAGCGGGCAGCCGATAGAATCCACCATTTAACATCATTACTCCAAAAATTCCAGTACCCAGTGATTTTATCCCCATCAAGAAATTGGGAAGCATACTTGCAACAATCATCATAAGGCTCTCAACCAACATTACAGAAACAAAAGGCACAGAAGATTAGGAAGTGCTGACATCCTGGGTGAAGTCCAGTTAGGTAATAAACAAGTGCTCCAGGAATCACTGACATCAATAGCAAGTACGGAACAGCAGAGATTGTATGTCCAATGATGTATGCAGTGACACCATAATGCCCATTTAGTCTTTCTCTTTCAAATACCTGATAGAAGGCAAATGAGAAAAATCAATAACAGACTTGAGAGGGATTTTTACATGACAAGCAGTGCAATTATACTTAAACAAAGAAAGTATTGTACCTTCATGTCCTCCACAAAGGAAGGGAATCCACCAATGGTTATGAAAGTCAGGAATGTGGCCACAAACATGAGCAGTGAACCTATAGCCAGAAACCATCAAGATTAGGCTTTAAAATTGGCTTTAGTTGCAATTATGATGTAAAGCTCTTCAACTTTGTACAAATTAAGCCATACTCTGCCTTAGTCTCTCTCTGTTACCTGAACTGATCCACTGCTTGAGCCAATGCTGTAGAAGATATTACCTAGAGTTATAGCCAATGCAGTGGCCTACAACACGATACATATTCACAAATGATCTTGTAGTAAGAATGAGGCACTGCTTAAAGAAGGAAGCATCACATTTCTTCTCCATTGCACTGGAATCCTGCACTGATTAGGCTCAATTATTGGAGAATTTTAGTGACCACAAGTCACAAAACCTTTCATTTTAGTATAGCATATACGCATGTGAATTTAATTTGAACCTTCGGGAAATTTATTCCATACCCCTTACTTATTGCATATATGCACTGCTTAATCAGTTGCACCTTCAAGTACAACTCCAATCTTGCAAAACCACCAATTATGATATTATAAGTCATTGCATCGAGCTCCAATTTCTTATTTCTCATTTCTAACTACAACTTATTTGGAAGGAAGCATAATTTGTAGGACTTGGATAAAGGATATAAGACTGATTTTTATCCGCTTAAATGATTTAATCTACTACATTTTTTCCTTTTTCTAGCTAAATTTCTGGCATGAGAATTTCCAGTTCAAAATTCAAAGCTATTATGACATTAATCATAAAAAATGGTGTAATTCAAACTTCATCTGCAGCAAAATCCATGTAATTGAATTACTGTGTATTTCAGAAATCTCCAACTTACTCCAGGATAATAAACCATCAAAGCCAGTAATAGAAAGAAACAGGGACATGATTTTCAGGTAACCTGCCAAGGACAGATTTTAAAAAGTGCATAATGAATAGAATTCATGATTATCCACTCTGCCACGCAGGAATGCACAAGGAACAATTTATCATAAAATAAATAAGAATTCCATATCTTCATCCTACATCAATACCTTTAAAAATATCATCATTCACCCTCAGATTCACATTTAGATTTTCATCCTAAAAAAACAACTCACATACACATCAATTATTCACATCCTGTGGCCAAAATTGAGGTACTTTGCCAATGGTAGCCCACACTTGTCCCCATCTCTAATTGCAATTATATTTTTATCTTTATAGGTTGCTTTTCTATATTCCGATTATTTTTTCCTTTTTGGCCATCTACTCTCACATTATTAGAAAGCAACATTTTGGGCTGTTCATTTCGCAAACTTCAGAAGAATATTGGTTTGTTTTGCTTTTCTCTTAGAAACTGAAGTTGAAGGCATGGATTGGCTGACTGCTTGTTGCCTTGTTGATTGTTTCACAGAGAATGACAGGTAAACACCATGGGCGTATTCGTTTCTCTCTCTTTTTCTGCGCCTTGATTTTCTATATAAATGTTCATCAATCTACCGCTAACTATCTGAAACCTAAAGGGGTACATTGAGCATGGAATCAAACAGTAGCAGATATTTTATTTCACTATCTCAATTCAATTACAGCCAGCCTAACAGGATTCCAAAATCAATCAAATAAATGAGACTCTACCAGGGCAAAATAATGCCCCATGATCAAGAATTTCAATCACAAAAAGGAAGACAAATAAACGAAATCAAATAGACAGATTCCAACAGAAATCCAGAAATACCCAAAGAAAATAGCAAAAGGAAAGGTATTACCTGTTGCCGGCATTCCTTCTTGGTGAAGGCTGTTTGCTGCTCTGATGGTGAGAATCACAACCCTCTGGTGCTTCGGGGTGGCGCGACAGTGGTGGGTTGAAAAAAGTGCCTTTTTCAGAAATTAAGCTGAAACAAACGGGCCCTTTATGCCATTGGTGTTCCAATTTCAAGACACCTTTTAATTAAAACGGGTTTGGTATCGAACAACTAAGATATGAGGTGCTACAAAACAAGCAATTATCATTATTTGATCCAACATTTACAGTAAGGAATACCATTCTTCTGTCTAGGATAGTTCTGATAGAGAAAAAAGCGAAGCATTTGAAGCAAGTGGAGTCAAAACAGAAAAGTTGATACTGATACTGATATACACACAGACAATGCAGATTCCAACGTCCTCTGAATTTGGAGATCCTTGCCACTGTTATGAATGAGCATCACGATGATTCACAAGGGTACATTATGTTATGTTGAACCCCTCCTCCTCTGGAGCAAATATAGATCTAAAATGCTACCACTGCAAGGAAAGTCTTCCAGTTTGATTGCCATGCCCTCTTCAGATATGAAATATAAAAGCGGCCAAATTGCTGAAAATCAAAGAGGACAAAAGAAGAAATTGCGGTATCATATGTGGTCTCCCCAGCAAAAGTTCTATGCTAAGTAGCCAAGGATATATAATTGTGCATCCTTTCAGTGTCATTAACAGTTAATTAAAATCTCACGAAATGTAGTCAGAACAAGCTGAAGCAACAAAAAACTGGAGGTAAATTATGCTCAGATTCCAACTGCCCACAAACTAACCACTCTACCACAGAAGAGAGCTTCTCATGAGTTAGGATATCCTCCCAGGTATCAACTTCTCTATGCATTGCATTTATTTATTATTTCTCCTGCAGTTTTGAGATCAAAGTTGTTATCTTTGGATTTGTTGGTTACTAAAATACCAACAGCAATATGAAAGAAAGTCAAGTAACCTGGAAATAGAGGAGTATATAAACCATGGTCCTTGTTACAAGTTGTAATGCTCCTATCAAGATGATAACAAGTCATGTTTCTGCTGCTTGTCCTCTTGTCCAGCCTCATTGCTAATGCTTCTATCCTGGAGCTTGGAATTTACAGCAGGTAGACCCCTACGTCCTAAAAGAACAAGATCAAGAAGCCTTCTCCTTGCATCATATACAGGATTTGGTTCAATTAAACACCCTCTCTCATAAGCTTCCCTCAGAAAAACAGTGTGCCGTTTTCCCTTAGTTGACAAATAGAAGATCCCCGGGTGATCAAGGAACAAATCCCTTATATTTAAGTCAATCCCAAACCATTTTCTGAAGTGACTTATCTTCTCTACTTCAATCATTTTCTCCACTGTCAAACTGAGGAATTCATGAACAATTGACAATGCTCGTTTTTCTAACGCCATCATTCCAGCCTTAGACTTCTTCTTCTCACCCATCATCTCATATGGCCCCAAATATGGGAAACTCTGCCATGACTTCACCTTGGCCTTATAATTCTTGCTCAACCTCATCCCTGGAGGATAGGCATGTTTGAAACTGAACTGGATTTCCGTCCTATCAACACTACAATCTTCCTTACAGCACTCAGTAACCCTCCAATTCTCAACCACTGCTGTGAAATGATTGTTGGGAAGCGTATCAACCAGTTTCAACAAATGAGTATTAGGTTCATGAGCATCACATAGTTGAAAAATATGAGAATTTTGAGATATTATTGAGTCCTCAAAATCATCAGGAAGCCCAAGTTCCCTCCAAACCTTAAAAATGGCACGAAGAGGCACCATTCTGGATGAAGATATCGACAGTATCCGGACCAATCTATCGACAACAACAGGTATTGAAGCATTGATGGCCATTGCTTCCTGATGGGAAATTTCAAGAGCAGCATCAGTTAATTTACAAAAGGGCTGCGACTTAGTGGGTTCATAAAAAATGTGGAAAATGTGAGGGTATTTACGGAGAAAAGAGGTTGCGCCACGGTTGAGATGGAGCTTCTGGGAGAGCCTGAAGAGAAAATCAACTGAGACTGACTGGTTTTTAGGGTTTGCGAGGATAAGATCTTGAATAGCAATCACTTTGAGAAGGTTTTTGTACTTGTCCATCAGCTTCTCAAACGTGGGGTCTCTAGCTCTAGATGCTACATACTGGGAAGAGGTCGTTTTTGATCGAACAGACAAAGAATGACGAACTGGGATTTTACTAAGAAATTTCACAAGGTGGATAACCATTTTACTGCACGATTAGTACCCCCTTCTCTCTCTCTAGTAGCCCTTTGCCTCAATTGGTCATTTTCTCGAACACAGGAAGCCCCATATGCAGAATTGAAGCTTCAAATTTTATTATAGAAATCAAGGAATTCAAGGTTTAGAGTAAGTCACCGAGGTTGTCCCGGTCCTGCAAGTTGCCACTCGATGTAGATTCGGGCTCAGTTCTACAAGTCGACCCGGCGTGTCTCTCATCTCTTACCAATAAGAACTCCAGGCCTTGGAATGTTGTGTTTTGTGCAGCAGGGGTCCTAGAGCCGTATCGGCTTGTATTAGAACGTATCCGTACCAAACTAGAGCTGCACCCAAGTAAAAAAAAATTTTAAAAAGTTTGAGAATTTATTTTGAGATATTTTTATTTATTTTAAATTAATATTTTTATTTTTATTTTTAAAAAATTAATTTAAAAATTTTTGAAACAATATTCTGCAATAATATTAAATAAAAAATTAAAAAATTAAAATCTTAAATATTTTAAAATATTTTAAAAAATATTAAAACTTTTAAGTGTTTTTAAAAACATTTTAAAACAGTTTTTTATCTCTATATTTTTATAATACATTATTTTAAGATGTTTTTACATCAAAAAATAAAGAACTAGTATGGCTATTTTCATTTTTAATTTTAAAATTTTTGAAAATATGTTTGATTTATAAACCTAATTCTTGTTTTTACAAAAATACTATATAGATTTTGTTAAAAAACAATGTATAAATTGCAAGAAATTTATATTTCTTAAAGGAAAATATGTATAATTTACATGAAAAACTAATGACATTTTTAAAAAATAGAAATAAAAGTGTTGATATTTATTAATTTACATGAAAAACAAGAAATTTATATTTATTAAAGGAAAATATCTATTACAATCACCACCTAACAGCTTTAAGAAAAAAAGAAAACTCAAAACAATACAAGAAACTGTGAAGAAAGCAACAGATGACTGAGAATCATTAGTGTCACGCTCCAATTCTTGGCATGTGACCAGTGTAGGAAGCTACCACTTGGATAGCCTCCTATAAGCCTACACATATACTCATATGCAACCATAACAAAAATGAAAATGGAAGAAACTCATATGTCATATAATGACTGAAAGAAAACTTGGGAAAACTTAAAAAAAAAAAATTTAAAAGAAGACAAAACAAGGCACATGCAAGACCTTTAAATTAACACTTGACTATGCAGCATGCTAATCCAATATACTTTGTTGTAGCCTGTTGTAAACTAATATGGAAATTTCAAGAATGGTATCCTTTAGAAGGTTAGAAGGCATAACAACTCAATATCACAAATACCTATCATAATTAAAGTAAATATGATTTATAAGGAAAAACACATGTAACTAAGGGCATAAGGATCCACTCACCTTACTAGCTTTGAAAGCTCAATATAAACTACTTTCACTGTACGACTAAACTGGGCTTGTGAGGTTTGGTTTCACTGTTCCTAAATATATAAGAAATATATTTCCATGCGATACATTAGCAACCTACTTTAACAACTGTATCTTGTGTTAATTATGCTTAAGTTATCACTAAGTTTCTCAAATCTCCAAAACCGAGTTCCCATAATAAAGTTACATAAAACCCAATGAGGTGCTGACTTAGTTAGGAGAAATCTAGAAATTAGAAGATCAACTCGCTATGCTAGAGGGGCTACAGGAACATAAGAGTAGGACCAAGACTCTCAAAACTAAGCTCACTTAAATAGATTGAAAAGCTCCATAAATCAGCATTGGAAGTCACGATTTGTTCAACACGGTTTGAATTTGGTAGAGAATCTCAACAGAAAATTTGTAAACCAAATAAGATTTGTTGGAAACAATAACTACAAGTCAGGATATTTGGGTATCCATTGATACTGTCGAAACTTGGGACTTTACTATGAAAGAAAATGACAATTTTTGAACATCTCCACAAATTGAAGCGAAGATTAAGAACCAAATTGAAAGTAATTCAGATTTACTAAATAAAAACTTCATAATCACCAAAATAAAACTCCAATCCTCAAACATCAAAAGGGGAATTTGATATTCAGAAAATTAACACTCCAAATCAGATAATGTAAAATCCCAAATCAAAACTAAAGATTAGAGAAATTAAACCCGAATTGAAACCCCAAAGAGAACATAAATTAGAGATTTAGCACTCTCTCAAGGAAGTTTAGAGACCAAACTCAGAAACAAAGATTTAAATAAAAGGAAAAGCTAATCTCTACCAAAAGAGGAATCAAGAATAGCATTAGAAGAAGAGACGTTTGGGGAATAAGAGAGAAACAAATTACTTACAGTAGAATACATCAAAGTCTGGAAAAATCTTTCTGTGACAGCAGCACCTCATTAATTTTGAGTCTACGAACAACTCAGTTTCATTTGCACAAAACAGAGGGAGGAGGATGAAGGCTTCATGTAAATTTTGAAACGAAGTGTGGCTCTGCTACAGAGGTTAGCCAAGAATGGGTGAGAGTAGAGGGAGTCGAGCTTTTTGAAGAGGTCGCAAGAGAGGAATAGAACTGATTGATAGTTGGTGCAACTGTTGCACAAAGTATCTGAAATGTTTTTGGGAAGTTATTTTGAAGGAATTCTCTAGAAATTTCAAGATTTCTATTATGGTTGAATATATATACAGGTTACAATAATTTGATCATAAAAAATCTGGAATGGCAGGATATTTCTGGAGCTACCACAAATGTTTAAAACTACAAAAGTCTTTAAAGTTTGGCCGAAAATTTCAAAACGGAAATGCTATAAAATTTTTTTTTGAATAATTTAATCAAGGAGATCCTTAAAAATAAGGCTTGTGATTGCAGTAAAAATCTAATTATATTTTGGATTATTTTAGAACAATATTCAGGCTTCAGAAATAATTTCATTTTCACCTAATTTCTTTTCAAATTACCACTATATTAATATTTTCATTTATTATTAATATTTTTTTTACCATCATACTACAAAATTTATAGACGTTAGAAAATTCTACTTGGTTAGTTAAGTAATATTTATTCTCAATTCAATATAATTTGAAATAGATGAAATCTTCCCAACAAGAATATTGCTCAAAGGAATTTTATGAAAAAAAGTATTACAATCAGCCACAAGAGATTCACAGGAAGATGCAGAGCAATAGAGAAAGAAAGCTCTCGGGTAGAAAACGTTTAATTCCTTGTTTAGTAAAACTACACAGTAGTTGTGGTTTCACAGACTTGGAAGTTGAGAGGAAAATGGGGATTGAGGGAAATAATGTTTTAATGGTGTTATTTTTCTGCTATTTTTACTTCTCCAGACTCGTTATTTGAATTTTGAACCCAGACCAAAATAGAGACTTGTCCTTTGAACAAAGGCATCATAAAACAGAAACCCCATTCACATTACCTAGTGGCACCTGCAAGGTGGACTTGGAAGAGGGTCTTTTAAGGAAACGATGTACCCAACAATGCCCCCTCGGTATAAACTATTGAATGAGGCCTAAACAGAACAACCACTCTTATGGCCATAGGCCTTATTACAGTTCAAATCAAACGAAACCAAAGTGAAACAGATGTTAGTTAAGTCAAGGGAAGGCTTAATATTCCAATCCAGAATGGAGTTCTATTTAATAATGATATCAAACAACTCTTTTGGGGTAGACCACCAAAAATAGATTAGTATGTACCTCCAAATTATTGAAATCAAATCTCAGTATCACACAATTACTTCTCTTTAACTTCGTTCTCTTTTATGCATCTAACCCATGAAAATTAATCAAAACATTCAACCCCAGAGAAACATTCAACCACAGAATAACAGTCCAGTCAAGCTCAACTTTTATTGGTTATAACAGATGCAACAAAGAAAAACCCAATGCAGATCAGAGAAACATCAGAGAGTTCTACAAACCCACGCTACAGCAGAAAACAAAGAACAAGCAACAAAACCCAGAAACCAAATCGTACCTCTACGAAGCCGCAAAAGCCTTCAGGAACGGCGAAAACCTGTGAGCAACGGAGGAAGGCGACGGCGCGACGGCAGGGACTGTGATCAACAGAGGAAGGCTCGGAAGGGACGAAACTGCGATAACGAAGACTGATGTACCGTGCCTGATGTACGAGGGTTAGAGTGTTTTACAGTGGAGTATTTATTTATTAAAATGCCACCCATTTTCATTTTCATTTTATTTTTAATATAATTATAAAAATGTGACCTTCCATTATTTTATTTTTTATTTTCAAACTTTTGTGAAAAAAATATAAAAATGGACAATTGCCTTAAAGTTTTTTAAGATTTATTCTCACGCTCCAATTCAAAACACGTGACATGTATAGGAAATTATTTTTTAAATAATTACCTATCAGCTTAAAATATTAATATAATTTATATTATATACAAACATCTTTAAATAAATAATAAACTTGAACTACACTTTTATAAAAATTTATTAAATCAATAATTTATTAAAAATTTCGGCAGAATTTTTCCTGAAATATGTATTATCCCAGGGTACAAATCTGTTAAAATAACAAGGGGGACATGCCTATTAAGCCACAAGTTAAAAATTTAACAATTTAGACATTAAAAGTTAAGTAAGAATCCACTCACACTGTAGGTAATGAGGTGATTATCTTCTACCCAATTCTACCTCAGGACAAGTTCAGGTCCAAAGAATTTATGTCAGGTGTACCTATAATTATAACATGTACACTCCCATATTAGCATCCCGAACCTACTCTGCCCCTAATATAACCATCATAACTAACAATGGATATATGTATATATATGTGAGATTTATTAACTTATCTAGTACAGGTTAATCACCCAAAGAGTTTAAAGCTTTCCAAGGCTGTGAGAACCAAACTTCACAATGTTGACAAATTGGGAATTAAATCAAATACTTCATTTATGGTTTGGAATTTTTTTAATCGTGACTAAAATTTCAAAATGGAACCCACTTAAACTTTATTATTCATAGATGAACTTAATATATTAATATAGAAAGTTTATACCTTTAGACCCTTCATTCTGTAGTGCTAAGAGAATTGGTAAGATCAGGTAAAAATTAAGAGTCGTTCAACTAGGATTTTAGTACTAGTGTAATGATTTCAAGCCTAAAAACTCCACATTCAGGATAAAAACCCATAATTTATAAGCAAGGAAAATATACAAAGAAACTACAACCTTGGATCAAGTTCAAAGTGGGCACAGTCTTTGAATTTAGATAATTCACTACTCCCAACATCGGCATAAATGGCTAAAATTTGCTTAAGTAAAACACTTGAAATCAAAAAACTTAATTGGTTTAGTTAACTCGGAAATTTAGTTTGCTTAAGTACAATATGGATTCAAGAGCATAAATCTGGATGGCTGAATATATATGATGGCTGAAATTAACTTACTACAGGCGATACTGTAAAGGAAACTCGATGGTGACAGATTAAATGGCGAGAATTGCGTCTTCCTCATGAGTCACCTCCACAGTTTGAGACCTTGCACGGCTAGAAACAGTCACGGTGGTTGACGACAGTAACTCGCGTTGAATGAGGAGTGCATGGGAGAGAGGGGGAGAGATCGGAGGTAGCGGCAGTTTTTCTGAAGAATGGAGCAAGGGTTTGCGTTGGGGAATTTAAAGGGCCTAGGAACCCGGTTGCAATTTCTTAAAGTTTTCCTAATTTGCCACTTGGCCCTTAAGGTTTGGCTATTTCAGCTTTGTCCCCCCCCTTTTTTTTTTACATTTATGGTTTCTATCATCTCATTTTTCAAATCCAAAACAGTCAAAGTTTACTGCTGTTTAGAATAATTTTTGTTTTATTATTTTTTAAAATAATTTTATAAAATAAAAAAATAAAAAATTTGTTTGAGTAAATATTTTTTACCAATTATTTAAAAAAAATAAAGGACACAAATAGTTTAATATAAAAAAATTATTTTTTGTTCTTTGTTTTTAATTATTATTTTTAGAAATAATTTTTAAAAATAACTAATAAAAATATTTATTCAAATAAATTTTTTTATTCTCAAAAAATAATAAAATAAAATTTTAAAGCCATTTCAAGCCCTTAATTTACCCATATTAAACGGGCACGTAGTGCTGTATTTGCTATGGGATGGTAAACTTTTGACTTAAATATAAGGGGTTACTCCCCAACTACTCAGAGGGGACTTTTATAATTTTTTTATGCTTTTTTATATATTTTTTATTTTTTATTTTTTAATGTTAATTAATCATTTTTTATATTATATATATTTTTTGAAATTTTTGAAATTTTTTTTTTACATTTTTCATATGTTATTCACTCATAATTTTTTTGATATTATTTATGTAAAAAAAAATAAAAAAAATCACATAACAAATAATTAATTAATATCAAAAAATAAAAAATTGAGACAAAAAAATAAAAAATTATAAATCAAAACTATTATCTTTAAGCTACATGTAGCTTAGAATTCACTTAAATATAATTATAACTTTTTTATAATTATTTTGAGAGAAGTTATATTTAAGAAGTAATTTTTTAATTTTTAATTTTTATGTTAAAATATAATTAAAAAATAAATAATTTTGTTTTTTAATTTTATTTTTGAATATGTGTATTAAAAATTTGTTTAAAAAAAGTTTAGATTGTTTTAAATTATTTTTTTAAAAATTATAAAAAAAATAAAAAATTTTGAGATTATGACTATTTTAAAGTAACATAATAAATATATATAATTTTTTATATTTATAATTATTTTAAGAATATGATTTAAAAAAAATAATTTTTATTTAAAAATAAATACACAAATATAAAAAATTATTTTTTAAAATAAAAATTATAAAAAAATTACCAATGCATTGATAAGCACAATAATTATTAGCCCATAAAGGAGGTTAAGTTTGATGCGCATATATGTAGGGGTTTCTTATGTTACATAGGATATTTGGGGATATTGATTTTTTATTTTTTTGTTATGTTTTTTGTCTTATTTTTTAATCATTTACTATCTCATATATATTTTTTAAAATTTTTATATATTATTTATGTATAAATAAAAAATTTTAAAAAATATATATAACATAACAATTAATTAAAAAATATAAAAAAATATAAAAGTTATAATAAAAAAATATAAAAAATTAACACCCTCAACCTAAGTTACAGTCTACTTAGAATCCCCCATATGTGTATGTATCGGATACGTATCTTCTCGTACCCAACTCGCACCACATCTACCCAACGCGTATTACGTCGTGAGTTTAGACGCTTGTTTGGGTGACAGACAAACGGCACTGTCGTAAATTTAGCAGCCTTGTATTCTTCTTCCCTCGCTCGAGTGCTTGCTCAAGAGTACAAGGAAAAGGAGTTTGGAAGAATAATGGTGTGGGGTCTCTTCCCCGTCGACCCTCTTTCTGGTAGGTTTCTTTTCTATTTTCTATTTTTCTTACTGAAACATTGGGTATGGATAGCTACTCAAAATTATGGTTGCTACGAACTTTAATTACTTGAAAGCGTTCATCTTCTTTTGGTAAAAGAATCCAACAAAGTTTGTATCTTGATATTGTCCAAACAAAATTATACAGGAAAGGGAAGTTGAGTACTTTGAGGGGATCAACCTCCTTATGTCTATGCCAAAGGTTGCGACTTCGCTACTGTCTCAGAAGTCAGAACTGAGACTATATAGCTCAATAATATATAGTAGCTTTAACAATATCAAATGCTTTTAATGGTGCAGGATGGACGCTGGTATATAAACAAATTCTCATCGGAAGACAACTGAAACTTAAGAAAATAAAAAATACAATAAATTTTTAATTGAAAAAAAAAATGCATTTAAATTATCAGATTACATGCTATAAATGCTTTTATGTGAACACGCATATAGATAAGACGAATGTGAATGACAAACCTTTTATAGTCTCTTCTTAGATCACATTGAGTTTTCAGAGTTTTGGCTTTATCCTTTTTGCTTCTACTTCTTTTTCTTTCTGGGTGATCAATTTGTAGCTCCAGAGAATATTGTAAAAGTCCTCGAATTGAATGAATAGTGAACTGTTGTATCTTGGATTTTATATGTTAGATTTCAGTACATGGTGTTATAACTGTTCAATTTATTTTTAGGTTATTTGCCATCCCTATATTATTATAGGCCTGTACCTATTAATGTACTACTCTTCTACTAAGCATTATTTTAATTTAGTGAACTGATAACTTATATGACAGGTGAAGATAAGTACTACATCTTTAGATGCGGAATTTACAGAATTGGTCGAAAAGGTACTGTATTTTATGGTTCCTACTAATCATTTTGCAGCACTGCTATTTATTGAGTGCATCTTGTAAGACTTTAGAAACAGATATGTGTAAGATGTTAGAGTAATAAAATATTTTCTTCTCCAAATAGTTATATAGACACTGCAGCCTAATGCTTAATTAAATACCATTAATGGAATTTCAGGTTAATTTTCATGATTCATGAAATTCCTTGTCCCAGCTGAAGTGGGATCAAATCACTTGGTGTCTTAGAAGTATTTACCTAATGGTATCAAGAGATTGATCCTAGTTATGCTGCCTCTTGCAGTGATAAGGTCTACGTTGCATATGGATAATGCATAAATGCTGGATACTATGATGTATAGATATAAAGAAAAGTTTCATAAAACTAGAAGAGGGAAGACAAAAAATAAAAAATAAAAATCTCAAGGTAAAAACTGGACTACTAAGAGTCACTTCAGTTGAATATAAAAAGAGAGAGGATTGTATAAGATGTATTCTAACAGCATAGGGATGCAAATACCTTTGTGTGGAAGGGTAAGAGAATCATTGCAGGCGATGCATAGAGGATAAGTGGAAGATAAAAGTTGACATGGAAGGGAAAAGAATCACTGGCAGGCTATTTAGAATAGTTGGTTACGACAGGTTGCTGCTTTCTTTGTTCATGTGTTTGAAAACATTTTCTAGGATAATCATAAATTCATTACAACTTTACTGGACTTTATGACATTATATAATAGTAACTTGTTAGTTGCTACTTACAGGTTGTGATGTGATCATCACAAAAGATAAAGGGGTTTCTCGGGTTCATGCAGAAATAGTCGTTAATGGAGTGAAGACATTAAATCCTCTATCAAATGAACCTTCTGACATGTCATCAAGTGTACAGATTAGAGATTGCTCTAAGTATGGAACGTTTATTAGTGAGAATGTAGAGCCCAGGAAAAAAGTTCATGAGCTACCAAACAAAGAAACAACACTAGAGGATGGCAACCTTGTTTCTTTTGGTACTGGTAGCGCAACCTACAGGTGTGTCAACTAACTTCCTACCATGGTTTTCTATTGATGCTTGTGTGTCGTTCACTTACAATTTTTTTGAAGATGTTGTTATGGTTCTGAATGTATTTTATTTACGTAGATTAGATTCGCATCTAAATTCTGCTTATCTGTTCTTAAACACTTTTATTAAAATCTAACAGGTTTTGCCATGTCCCGCTAGTTTTCTTCATCTGTTCCTTGGATAAAGTGGATCAATCTGTTGAAAAGAAAGTTTCATTGATTGGTCAGTGAGGCAAACCTTATAGAGGCTCTTCAGTTCTTACAATTTTGTCTGTACGTATGCTTTTGAATTGCTTAAACACATGAAGTTCCTTATACACCATAGATGGAAGGCCATATGCTAACTTGTTCTGCCCTACACATGTTAATACTTAACAATCATGGTGAGAAACTAATAGCTGTGTTGTTAAGGAAATAGAGTATGCGTATCTTTAATAAGTTAAAGCAATTTGAAATTATGGCATGTTCATGAATATCCTGGTCCGGTCAACTTGTCTTCTAAATGCTATATGGGCTTTAAACACATAACCAATCATAAATAATTATGACTGGTTTTAGAGCTTGTTTGGCCTTGTGAAATATCTTCCATTGGGAGAATCGCTTTTGTGAAAGTGTTTTGTAAGAATCACTATTAGGAAAAAATTATTTAAACAATTTCTTCTTTTAGTAGAAGCTCCAAATAGCTGTTTCTCTTTTATAGCATGAAAATAGATTCTAATTCCATATAAAAGCAATTTCGGTCTTGGGTCGAAAACCATTAGAGATATCAAAAGCACTCTATTTTTTTGGGAGAATTATTCAATGGGCACCAAATTCCTCTTTGGTGCCATGCACTATTCCCCTCTCTTTTTTCTCCTTTTTTACCCTTTACAAAAAATGGTTATTTA
>JASKGM010000011.1:3284626-3303855 GCA_034509205.1 Ceratonia siliqua | reverse complement strand
CATACCAAACACATTTTATAAACTTTCCTGGAACCACATTCCCAGGAATAGGATTCCCAGGAATCTCAACTTTCCTGAGCATCAAATTTATCCGATACCAAACGCCACCATATTCCTACGGGTATTTGTAGATGGTGCGGATGGTAAGGCTATAATGATGTTAGTGATCGTGGGCTATACCATTGGACCTAGATGGTATTGGGCACACGGCTAATTGTACAGTCCCCATATTCCTAACTAGTACCAGGATACTATTTACTTTTTTTCCTTTAATTTTTAACTTTTTTTACCGACCATAACAGAATAATCATTTTTATAATTGAATAAATATTTTTTATATATAAAAAATAATAATAACTTGACACTAATTAAAAATTTAATATCTGTGAAGCACCGTTTAAAAATTTTGATGTCCCACAAAAAATCAAACAATATTTTATTCTTATTTAATTATAGATTATGAACAATGTGCTTGATGTATTAAAAACTCGACAATTTATCTCTTAAACACGAACTTCTTATAATTTAGTTAAACTATCAAACAGAGTTATTAACACAATGGGTACGTAAATTACATAAAAAATTATTTCTAAGGCAAGAAAATTAAATTGGTATACCTCATCCCAGGGATCAAAGAGGACATTTGTTTCCGGGACATAATCTCCAGGAGAGCATTAAGTTTCATGAAAATTTCTTCCCCCTTGGAATAATTACTTCCAAAGCATGCTTTTGAAATAATATCTCCAGAGAATATTCTCATATACTCATCAATCTTTATATCCGCAATTCCCCCTCCTGCCTCTACTCTACCACTCCACATATTTACCAGAGAAATAGCACACTCACTAATTATGTTCAGCATTTCCTTTCAAGAATACAAGGCAACAATTGTAAGTGTAAGAATCCATTATATTACATATAAAGCATAAAGTGTATCACACTGGCATTAAATATGATATCTAAACAAATTCTAATATGATTGTGCTTAAATAATTTAAATAGTATCCATGACCTATATCGAAAGATAAGTGGTATTCGACCCAATCACATCTAACCCATAATCCAACCAAATTATAAAGACGGAAATATACCTCTCCAGTTATCACAATTGCTAGAACTTCAATCCTCCCTCTTATAAAAGTCACATTTTACATAGGTACAATACTTTTTTACTTTTAACATTTGTTACCTACTCTTAACTTGACCAAACTAACTTGATCATCTAAATTTAGTTATCATCAACTCGACTCTTAATTCATGTGTGCTATTTAGCAGGATCTAACAAAATTGACCTGACCTACCATGTAATTCGACCTATTCGAATCTCAACACAGCTATTGTCATTTTAACTTGACCATTAAAATTTAAATATCATTAACTCGACCCTTAGTTTACATGTAATATTTAGCATAATCCAACAAAACCGACCCAATTTATACTGTCAACACCAACTTAACCTATGGTGGAATCCCATCTTAATTGTACAGATTTCGTCAAATAATATTGGATAAGCTTTAATTAACAATGAATATATAGTGTATACCTTAACCTTTTCCATGTGAAGTTCTGGAGCAATGATCTTTCTTTGGCGGGACCATAGAGTCCCATTTGAAGTTAAAATGCCGTTACCAAGCAAAGGGCCGCGCTCTTTCCGCTGATACAAAGGCTTGCCCAAGTCCAACGATGTGCATGTGGTAATCTCTTTCACTATGTCAGGTTGGTCAATATACAGTATTTGCAAGTTCCCAAGAGAAAACATGAATACTTTACCTGTTTCAACAATTTTCACCAGGTTAAGTTTGTCTTCTCCAATGTGCTTATGCATCAATTTCTAAAATTAACAGACACGATAAATATGAGGCATTTTAGTAATTTTATTAAAATATAAATTTAAAAAAATAATTAAATTATCAAAATGTCACTGCATTAATTTATTGTGTTTATCAAATAAAATTAAGAAATTCTTATCTATAGTATTGTATTATTTGTGTATCGTGTTTATTTATTTATTTTTCATGTATTTTTTTAATTATTTTTATTTGTATTTTTAAAGTTTGTTTCTATTTTTTTTAATTCTTTTAATTATTTTCTTAAAATAAAATTTTAAAAAAATTAAAAACTTAAAAAATATAAAAATATAAAAAAAAATATGGATGAAAAATATTAATATATCCAAATGTAAGTTAATAAACACATTTAAAAAAAAAGAATGATTTTTTGGTCAAGTTTAGCTCAGTGTCACCCTTATGCTCTAATTTATAAAATGGACACAAAAATATGAATTAAATTATCAAAAGTTACTATATTTATTATTTTTATCAAATAAAATATTAAAAATATTCATGCATTAACCATGTTTTTAAAAAAAATGATTTTTGTAATTTATATGTATGAATAATTTATTATAAGAAATAAAAAGAGTAATTATTTACTATCCTCGTTGGACAGAAGCTATTGAGATGGTAAATGAAACAAGGAAGTAGGTAATATACCATATTGGTCCCTCCAGTTGTTAAAGAAGGAAAAGAGAGTAGAAGCACAATCATGAGAAATTGGCCGTCGAGCGGAAGAAGAAGTGGGAGGCTTTGACCGGGCGTTTTTGATCTCCCGGATATTTCCGAGCAGCAAAGCTGGTGGTGGACCGTTGATACCTTGCTCCCTCAGTTTAGACCGAAGCCTCCGGGGGTTGCCCACTAACGAATCGTACAAACGAAACAACACTCCAACCAAACAAAGCAGTCCAATGGATTTGAACGCCAACTTGGAATCAAATTGGATGACCCCGCAACTCATCATTCTCTAAATTGATTCTTCCACCACCACCTCTTCCCTCTTCCCTCTTCCCTCTTCCCTCTTCCCTTTCCCTCTCACTGGTGCAGCATGGAAAATGGCAGTTCTAGGAATATTGGAACAGAGAGCTCTCAATTAGATAAATTATTTGATCCAATAATTAAAATAAATAGGATGAATTCAAAGACCTCTTCCCCTCGTACTTCGCCTGAAGCCCAAGGCTACAGAATATGTGCTCCGCTTCAAGCCCAAAACGCCTTTTATAGTGTCTTTCCATGCACGTTAAAACATTTTAAGTATAATTGGTTTATAAAAAGATAAATTAATAATAAATAAATATATAAGTAGATAATATTTATATATTTTATTATTAATTTGGTCTAAATCAAATTTATATCAGAATCTTTCTTTATTTATACTGATGTCGAGGGTACCTCAATTTATTTTTATATTTTATAATTTTTCAAAAACTAAATAATAAAATAATTATGAAATTTAAATAGTTTTTATTAAATATAATTATTTACCTTTTATTTTTGAAAATAAAAGAAAATATTTTAAAATTTGAAATAATTATATTTAGTCTAAAGTTATAAAATTTTAAATAACAATATATGGTTTAATATTTATTTTTAAATAAAAATAATAAATAAAGTTTAAAACTTAACTGTCCACCTTCATCAATAAAAAATAAAATAAATTATTATTTTTTAAAAATATATTTTAATTACATGATCCTCTCCTCTATTACGAAAATATACACAAAATTTTTTTTAAGTTAACAAAATAATATAACTTAACTTAATTTTGAATTTAAATTTAATTAAATCATTTATATGTTTAGAATATCTATTGAAGACTTTTAAATTTTTTTATTATTGATAACAAATTTTAAAAATTATTTAATGTGTTTGAATCATTAAATTTGCCTATTATTTATTATAAAATATTTAAAAATGTTTATTAATCTTTTACATTAATATTAATAAGAGAAATTAATAAATGAAAGATTTGATTTTTATAAGTTCTTTTTTGATTTTTTACAAAAAATATTTTAGATATATAAATTATTTAATTATAGTTAAATTAAAAATTAAGTTAAGTACTTGTAATATTTTTTTAACTTTTGACAAAAGTTCGTATATATTTTTATAACAGAATAGAGTATCGTATAATTAAAGCATATATCAAAAAAATAATAAAGTAATTTACTCTAAAAATAACTTAACTATTTATATCAAGATACAAAAACTTATGCATAAAAGTATTAATTGAAGTGATATATTTTTTAATATTAAGTGTTAATTAATTTTAACGTTAGAAATTTAAATTTTTATTTTTTTGATTGATGATAAAATATTATTTATGGACAATAAAAAAAATTACAAAATCAATCTCACTAGGAGGTTTTAAGTTTAAACTTTTATGCCACCATATTTGTACAAAATAATAATAATTCATATCTAAATATTAGGATTTATGGAATAATTATTATGAAATGAAAATACTAAATTTTCCAAATACTTATGCATCATATATATTACTTCTTAAAAGAAATTTAACGAATTAAAAGAAAATCGTCAACAAGTTATAAAATTAATACAATATTAATCTTAAAGTAAATATATTAATTAAATTACAACAAATTTACATTTCTCTGAAGAAAAAAAAAAAGAGTCACACATGGCAGGAAAGCAGTGACAATCAAATTTTCGACTTTAATAATTCAGTCACATTTGCTTGGCCACAAACGATTAGATATCGATTTGGATAATTTGGTCACTGTTTCTCTCCAAAAACAATAAAAAAATAAATTAATTGAAAAACAGTCAACAACATTTGGGAAAAGTTTCATCAAATTAAATTATATCATTTAAATATTCTGTTCATTTTGATTACAATTTTTAGAGCAAAATAAATTATTTTTCTTAACAGAATAAATAAAAAGTTTTAAAATAAATTTAAATAATTAAATGTAATATTTTTAAATTAATTATGTATCACGTGTCATGTTAAAACAAGTTAAAAGTTGATGTGATGAAAAATGATATTAAGTGAGTTTTTAAAAAACATATTTATAAAAATAGCATTACTATAAAAAGCATTGATATGATTTACTTGAAATATTATTTTCATAAATATTATCATGACATTGTGAAACATTATTCATGTGAAAGGAATATTTGTTTTCTTATAATTTTGATAATATATTTAAATTAATATATTAACATATATTACTACAAGAAATAAGTGTTCTTAATTATTTTTTATGAACTATTTACAGCCTATATATATATAATGAATTCAAAATAAAATTTATTATAAATAAAGTATAAGTTTAAAATAAATAGAATATATTATTTCAAGCAAATACTAAAATTTTTAAAATATATGCATAGGTACTAAGTAACAGTTATTTTAAAATTTTTTAAAGTCATGCGAATGCCTCGCGATTCAAGCAGCCAATCCATTATTGACAAATGTCTAATTTTTAAATTTCTGTTGCGTCTGAGGGTCCCTTTCAATAAAATATAATTTTAAACTACATTTTAATATTATTATATTTAAATATAATAATGGTTAGATATAAATTTATTTTTTAATAATTAAATTAAGTAGACGGTAGTAATTATTATATGTGCATTTATTCTTTTTAATTATTAGATAAATTATTGAATTAAATAAAAATAATTACTATATTTAACAATTATTACATTTAAATATAATAAAAGAAAAACGATAGGACGCTCAATTGAATTCCGCCATCACGTGTTTCGTCATAGCCCGCATTGACGTAAAAGTTAAAACACTTCTTCTTTTTAGTATTATATTATTATGTTTATAACTAGATTTAAACTATCACCCCCACGCAATCCACGATGCGATAAAAAGTATAGTGGGCCGTGGGCTCCCACAAGAGATAGGCAGGGCCCCACCTCTTGTGCGTGGGCCTATCTCTTATGCGAGAGGCCGGCACATGAGCCCTCTTATCTCTTTTTCTTTTTGATTTCAAAATTAATGAAATAAATATTTTAAATAATTTTCAAACATCATATCTTAAATATTTTATTATTTGGTGTCAGTATAATGTTTAATTTTTTTCTTTCACAAAAATTATTATTCAATTATAAAAATTCATTTTTTATTATAATTTTGGTTATAAACATAATAATATAATAATTCTTTTATAATTAAATAGTACCCTACACTAAGTAGAAAATTAGTGCTCATGGGCAACCTGTAGGAGTGAAAAATTATTGCATGTGATATAACCATAAACAACAGTAACAAAAAATGTAAAAGTAAAAACCACACAAAAATGCTTGGACCATTATGTGTATTGGGTAGGGGTGTGCAATTGGTTAGGTTAAACCGTCAAACCGATCCAGTATAATACAATACTTTTTTATTTTAAAACTGTTAGTATATGAACTTGTCCATTTTTTTAATATTATTATAATGTATCATTTTAAAATTATTTAAATATTAAAAAGAAATATCATCCATACTACTGTGAAATACAAACATATTAGATCTTTTCCATGAGTTAGTCAAACGTGTTAATCAAAAATTTAATAAGATATTGAACTGAAGCTTAAAGATATATTAAAAGCAACAAAGTTGCAAAACTAAAGAAAAAGGGAACATATATTAACCAAAACATTCCTAAAATCAGTAAATACATCAGCTTCCCATGACACCGTTTACTTCGTTACAATTTGTCACCACGCCCTAATTATGTCATTTTATCTTTTTTTTAATACAGTTAAAGTGTTTAATTGATATTAAATCTCTCACTGTCCACTAATTTAGAGTAATATCAATTATATATAACTTTTTTATATTTTTACTTTTAACTATTGATATATTATATTATTATTTATCATATATTATTTTATAATATATTAATGATTAAAAACAAAAATATACAAAAAAATATTATTATACTCTATTAACTTAATATGTTAAAGAGATACAAAATTTTTAAGTGCTAGCTTTAAAATTTAAATTCAAAAAATTAAAATAAAGAGTACACTTTCCTAATCATTGTATCAGTTAGAGTTGATCATACCTTAATCAATTTATACAACGTGTTGAGCTATTTAATATGTAGAATCCAATAAAATAGTGTCAATAATTAAACAACAATAAATGATAAATAAGCAATATTATAATATTTTTTAATATAAATAATATGTGATGATGCTTGTGTTGATGTCGGGTTCCAAGTATAAGTTGGGTCAGTCATTGGTCATTATTGTATAGTAATATACGTGAGTTAAGGGTCAGATCAATAATGTTTAAATTTTGATGATCAAATTATTTCGATTTGATCTGAGAATATAATAAATACTGAGAATGCAGAAAGTATGTGTACTTGTGTGAGAGACAACTTTATATGAAGATGAAATGATATTTCTATAATTGTGACAACCAAAAAAGGATATTTTTATTCTTGTAGTTGATTAGGCCATGGGTCCCATGTAATTAGGTCGAATAAGCAACATCCAGACTTTGAAAGTTAAGTTAATTCAATCTTAATTGAGAGTATAATAAATGTTGAGGATGCAAAAAGTCAGTGCACCTGTGTGGGAGGCAATTTTTATAACAATATATAATGATATTCTTATAGTTGTAATAATTAAGGAATAACATTTTCATTATCATAGTTGATTAAATTATGGGCCACATATAATTAGATCAGATTTTGATAAATCACTAGTATGAGTCAAGATATTATGCATCATCATTAAATAAATATTATTTTTCATTTAATAATAAAGTGGTGTCATACCGAAAATGTATCTTTGAATTTACTATAATAAATTACTTGAGGTGAGCGTAGCAACAACTTTTTTTCCTCATCATTTTATTTTAAATGGTGCTCTTTAGCATTAAACCCTTTAAAGAGATAAGACATTTTAGTACTCTCTTCATCCATAGATATAGCATAAAATAACAGTCTAGGTGTAGCAATTTGCTCCAAATTAATTGACATTAAATAATTGAGTTTGATAGTCAACTTATTAGCCTTCTCCACTTATGAGCAAATAATAATGATAATTACATGATACAAAATAAATTATGAAGAGAAACAAATTATATTTTAAAAAAATCATATTTAAAATAAGGTGCATACTCTTCTACCGCCCACATTAGTGGGCCGTAGGGGAGTTTTTAATTTTTTTTATATTTTTTATATTTTTTTTACTTTTTAAAATTAATTAATTAAGTTTTATATCATAAATTTTTTTTTGAATTTTTTCAAAATTTTTGTATTTTTTACAGAATTTTTTAAGTTATAAATAAATAGTTAAAAAAATTATGAATAAATAGTAACAGAGATATAAAAAAAATTTAAGAAAAAATAAAAAAATATTTTAAGAAAATCTGTAAAAAACATATAAGATAAAAAATACTTAATTATTTTTAAAAAATAAAAAAATTTTAAAAAAATAAACATAAAAAAAAAATAGAATGAGGGTGTAACTTAGACTTCTTCTTAAAATAATAGTAATAATAATAAAAAGGTTGGTTATGAAAAGAAAACCCGACTGGATTGAATCATTGATAAATTTATCAAGAAAGTGGTTATCTCGAGCCCAAGGAAGACCCACTACGAAGAAGAGAAGAAAAACCCAAATAAAGGTCCCGTAGCCCATGAAGCCCAGGTTATTTATTAGCATGAGCCCATGGGTTTGTTCATATAACCCAAACGTTACAACCCAAAATGTCATCCAGAAAATATAATTATGAAAAGAATAAGAAAAAGACAGAGTCGAGTAATCTTCTGATTCATGGTTGACTCCACAAGGAATTTGACAAAAGGGGAAACCGAAAACCAAAGAAAAAAATAAAATACCGAGAAAATTCATCTCTTTGAATGACAGAGTTGGAGGGAGGAATATGGAGGTGGTGAGCTGAATTAAGTGTTCCTCTGAGGTTGAATGAAAGGGTGCGAGTAGAATTAGCAGAGAAAAGAAGAAGAGGAAGATGGAGGCAGTAGCGGAGGGGCTGTGGGGGCTTGCTGACTACCACGAGGGTAGAGGGGAAATTGGGAAGGCAGTTAAGTGCCTTGAAGCTATTTGTCAGAGCCATGTCTCCTTCTTCCCAATTGTGGAGGTCAAGACTCGCCTCCGCATCGCCACTCTACTCCTCAAGCACTCCCACAACGTTAATCACGCCAAGTCCCACCTTGAGCGTTCTGTGAGTACCCCTTTCTCCCTTCCTTCTTCCTCTTTCGTAGCTGCTCTTGATTTGTACATTTTGAACTTTCGCTGTTATTTTTAATGGGTTTTTAGTTGACTACATGTCTACTTGGTAATTTTGTCTTTGTATTTGTAGCTATTGTTATTTTTACATTATATGTGTGAGTTCAATTAGCTAAATAATGAAGTCCAACCACATTAAAATAGCCGGCAGGATGTTTACAAAACTAGCCTTATATATGAGCAGTTCAAACTGATATACTGGGAAAATCCAATTTGAGTTACGTCCTCTTCTGTATTTTTTTTCTTCTGTTTTTTAAACTTCTTGTAACTTCATAAATTAAACCTGTGAAATTGATCCCTTTTTCTTTTGGTTGTTACCCCAGTCAAAAGCTAATGTATAAATTCATTTTTGACAGCCTGATCTGAAGCTATAATTGTGTCTTAGTTCATTTACTCTAAAATCTAAATATTTTATCCTGTTTTTTGATCTAGGGAGAATTCGTATCCAGTAATTATTGCCCATTTCTTTCAATCTACAGTGCATTGAGTTGAAGGAATCTTCTTTCCCTTTTACAACCACGTAGTGGACAGACCTCATAGGCAATTTTTTTGCTTAGACTTCTTTATCACTCTTGGAAAGTATGAAACTGCTAGTCCTTCAAATTGGAATCCTGTAAGTAGCAGATTAAGTGCCTAGGATCCACCGGAAAAAGAATGTATTTTGCTGTCTAACAATTGATCCTGCATGACTTTGGTCAATGAAAAGCTTTCAGCTCTGATATAATAACTTTCTGTTGAACCCCAAACATTATATTTTGATTGCTAAAAACTGTCGCTTCATGTTGTTCTTTGTATTCTTAAAGTACGTTTTGCTTTTTCTGAGATAGTTAATAAGCCCCGAAATTCTTTGCAAGCGTTAAAAACATTTTAGAGTAATGTTAACAAGAGATTCAACTGCACTTAAGAGGATCATGCAATATGCAAGGCATATATGGGAACACTTCAGATTCTCACAGATCATTTTTCTAGAGTAGAATTCCATGGCAAGAAGAAAGAGATGGGTTGACAATGTGTCATGTTTGAATCCTTTTCCCAGAGAAGTCTCCAATCAGGCTTCCATTTAAAGCAATTGCAAACCCTGGAATGGTAGCAGAAGTTATAATCTGGATAGTGGCTAATAAGCTTCTCTCTAACACCTAGAACATGAATAGTAAGAAGGGACTTCCATGCTTTCATCGCCAACATAGATTCTGAGATAAACTTTTAGGCTAACATTACTTTCTGGAAGTATTTTGGCATTTGTAGTAATTCTTAAGTCTGGATGAACTTGATCATCATGAGTCTGACCTTGTAGTTTAAATACTGACATTATGTCTCTTTGCTGCTTCAGCAACTGCTTTTGAAGTCAATACCTTCCTGCTTTGAATTGAAGTGCAGAGCATATAGCTTACTTAGCCAGTGCTACCATCTTGTTGGAGCTATTCTGCCTCAGAAACAGATATTACAGAAGGGCCTAGAACTTACAGCATCAGCTGGATATGAGTATGCATAGCTTCACTTATGATTTTACAAGTGATTTGATTAGCTTGTTATGTTAATATTTGTTGGAAGGGTTTCTTAGTCATGAATTTGGAAACATAACATGATACAAAGCACAACATGGATATTGCAACAGAGCAAGATGACAGGAAATAGGACATGAAACAACCTAGATAAATATACTAAGAATTTAGATATATTGATTTCTATATAAAAATTAGAAAGTTTGATGAGTTGAAATATATATGCGAATGTTGGCACATCAGGCTCAGTTGAATCTTTGTTTTGATCTGCTGTCTTTGGTAGTTTTTCTTCCATAGCTTATATCTTCCTAATTGTTTGTCAGTTCTCTCTTGCTTCCTTGGTGTCTAAAGTTGGATGACGTAGAGTGTTTAGTTATCAAAGGTTGAAATGATGTTCAAAAGCAACTGGATAGATGAACAAACAGTTACCACATTTCAACCTCTTCTATTCCAATTCTTTCTTTATAAATGGAATCCTAATTGTTTGGATTTTCAAATTGATTCCTTTTCCTTTTTCTGCAAAGTTGAAGATTTTACTGATATGTACACATCGGTTTGGCATGTTTCCCAGTCAGATTCTGTACAGATTAGCCTGAATTTTGTGTTTTTTTTCTTCACATGAGAATGTGTCTCTGTTATGTGTCAAAGGTGTTCAGTATTTGATAAGCCACTGGAAATATTCGTCTTAAAATCTTGGATAAGCAGAAGAGTAAATGATTCACTTTGTATTTTTTGTAATGTGGTTTAAGTATGTTATGTTGCATTAACTATTGCAGCTTCTAGTACACAATAATAGTTTCTAGTCTGTTTTATTGTAGGATTTCAATGAAGTTGTGGTCTTGCAACTTCAATTCACAGCTTGCAAATGCTTTGATAATAGAAGGAGACTACCGGGGTTCAATCTCTGCCCTAGAGTGTGGATATGCTTGTGCTACTGAAATATGTTACCCGGAGTTGCAGGTATGTCGTTGAATGTTACAAGAATAGGCCATCATTTCGTTCCTAATTTCCTTCTCCACTCTTTGCATTGATCATTATGTGAATCTCAACTACCACTATGGAGAATTCTCTAGTAGTTTTCCACATTCACTTCTTGTACCAAAAATTCCCAGAGAACCCTTTATGACGTTTGTTAAATAAATAAATAAATAAATAATGAGGTTATAAATGTCATTAAAAAGTAAAAAAATCTTTTTGATTAAACCCCTACTTTCTCTTTCCCTTTTTTTTTCAATTAACTTTTTTCACGCGCATTTCTGCCAACTCTCTAATATGCTGAAGGAGTTTCCTTCTTTCTCCTGAGATTACTGTGGGATATCCCATCGTATTTCTGTTTGTAATTTCTTGTTTCATTGCTATGTACCAGATGTTTTTTGCCACTTCTATATTGCATGTCCACCTTATGCAATGGGATGATGATAATTTGGTTGAGCAAGCTGTTAATAAATGCAATGAGATATGGGATTCCATTGAGTCTGATAAAGTGAGTGCAGATGTACCTTACTTAGCTTCTTGCTTTTATGTTTTTGGTGTGTACAATACATTTACTCACATTTTCATATGAGCTGTTTCACAACCTTTTTTCTTTGGATCTAATCTGCTTTTCTTCTTTTATTTTCCTTGCTTGCGTGCACTCATTAGAGACAACAATGCCTTGGCTTACTCTTTTATAATGAGTTACTTCACATATTCTATCGATTGCGGCTATGTGATTACAAGAATGCTGCGCCACATGTAGACAAACTGGATGCTGCCATGAAGTCTGATATGCAGCAAACACAGCATATGCAAGAGCTAATGAAGGAACTCAATGCTTTAAATCTAAGTCTCTCCCGGTCTGATCTTCACTACAGGGATAAGGCCGCACTATCTGAAAAGCAAGCACTGATTCAAGAGCAGCTGAAAAACATGAATGGTTTGAGTTCAATTGGGTGGGAATCTCTGGAACCGGTATATTTTGGGAATGTCAGAAGGACACTGGGAGATAAACTTCAGCTGGCACCTCCTCCTATTGATGGTGAATGGCTTCCTAAAAGTGCTGTCTATGCACTAGTTGATCTAATAATAGTTATATTTGGACGCCCAAAAGGACTTTTTAAGGAGTGTGGAAAGCGTATACAGTCTGGAATCGCTATAATTCAAGGTTCCTTTTTCTGGATTAAGCCACTTTTTGTGTTTTACTTATTTGTTTTGGTCTTAATTTATTGCATGGCTTAGAAAAGCAAAACCATTAGATAGCAGGTACCACTGCTGCTGGTTATAAATCCAAAATACTGAAGGCTTGATATGGGTATGTGAAACAAATTTGCATGAATAAGCTGTCCCAAAATACCTGTGGTGAGCTTTGATGTTGGCTTCACCGTCCTTTTCTTAGAATTTCCATTATTTAACGTTGTCACCAATTATTATCTTCGTGAAATCACACTTGGAAAATATCTTTTCCAGTTGGCAACGCCTTAATGTAAAATTAATTTGGGAAGCACCAATGATTAGATAATCAATTAGTAAGTATTAATTGTTTTAACAATTAGTTCTTAAAAACATAATTGATGAGTTGAGTGGTTTTTGTTTTATTCACTTATCGATTTACATATTGATTATTGGTGTTGTGCACAGATTCACTAAGTAATCCTAGTACCATGGATGCAGTTACCTGATTAACATAATTATTCTTCCTTGCAGATGAGTTAGTGAAGCTTGGAATAACTGATGGTATTAGAGGTGAGATTCATTCTTCTTATAATTCCTACATGATGCTTATGCTATTGAAGGTTCCATATGCAGTCTTGTTGAACTTTTCTTTTAAGCAGAAGTGGACTTGCAACACTCTGCTATCTGGATGGCTGGTGTGTATTTAATGCTACTAATGCAGTTTCTTGAAAACAAAGTGGCTGTAGAGCTCACGCGAGCAGAATTCGTTGAAGCACAAGAGGTTGGTTCTCGGCCTCCATTTTTCCATACTTTGCCAGCTCCTAGGATGAGAGGACATGATAGTTTAAATCTCAATTAATAATCTAACTTGTTACCTGGGCTTCCTTATGGTGATATATGTTTCTTGTACTAATGGGTTTAAAAAGTAGGCTTCTACCTGCTTTTAGTGAAAATATTAATTATATGCTCTGCAATTTTTCAGGCTTTGGTACAGATGAAAACTTGGTTCATCCGGTTTCCAACAATATTACAGGCATGTGAGTGCATCATTGAGATGCTTAGAGGGCAATATGCTCATTCTGTTGGCTGTTATAATGAAGCTGCTTTTCATTATATTGAAGCAGCACAGGTATATATTCGATATATCTATAAATAGAAGTGATGTCATATTATTGATCAAAATGTAGCTTCTGTAAATTTTGGTAATTTTGATAAGTCTATATACTGGTTTCACATGCTAGCGATAGAGAGCATATTTATGATATGCTGTATAGAGCTTGCTAAAATTTGTAGATGGGGATAACTTCATGGTAATCCTAAAGTAACTACATGTTTCTTTGCAGCTTACAGAGAGCAAATCAATGCAAGCTATGTGCCAAGTTTATGCAGCTGTCTCTTATATCTGCATTGGCGATGCAGAATCTTCTTCACAGGTGGAATAGTAACTTGAATTCCAATTTGATTTGGTATTAAATAGTGTTGGTTGGACTAATTAATTCCTATATACATTATGTTATAACTTAATAATAGTTTTCCTGCAGGCACTTGATTTGATTGGACCAGTTTATGGAGTAATGGATTCTTTCGTAGGAGTTAGAGAGAAAACAGGTGTCCTCTTTGCTTATGGCCTTTTATTGATGAAGCAACAGGATCTACAGGAAGCAAGGTAAGTTTTAGGTAATTTTGGCTCCATGAGGATTGTTTGTGTGTGCTGAGTTAATTCAGTTTATTGCAGTATATATATATAGAAAAAAATAGAAATGTGCACAATAGATTTTCTGCAGAATTAGGTTGTGTTCCACTGCAGATGTATGAACTATTTCAGTAGGTCATAAGTTGATATACTTTCTACTCTATCTGTAAAAGAATTGGCATTCTTCTTTATTATGTAAGTCTCTGCATTTTCTCTAGTTTCTAGGAAATTAGTTTAAATCTTTAGATGCAATGAAAGATCAAAGAACAACTGCCTCAAAGAAAATATTAATTGCCTTCCTAAATCTCTCATGGATTTGTCACTTTGCACATGTGGGGGTTAATAAAACGAAGAAAATATAAAATCCATTTGCAAGGAGAGGGTATAGTAACAACAAGAACAAGTGCTATGCCTTTTGCTCGTTGCAAACCAAGATATTGCGGAAAAATTCCTTCTTATTATACCTTCTTTTTTTGTTTCTTCAAATAATCTATACCATGTTGTATATTTAGATGTTTGTTTGATCTTTCAAATTAAGTAATCTAAAAAATAGAACCTCCCATGAACTAAACACTTGCCTCCACCCTCATATGTGATTTCCCTTTCTTCACCCTCTTTCTAATATGCACATTTGTTGCAGGAACCGTCTGGCAAGGGGATTGCAGCTGACACATAGTTATTTGGGGAACCTTCAACTTGTTTCGCAGTATTTGACAATCCTTGGCAGTTTGGCACTTGCATTGCATGACACTGTACAGGCCAGGGAGATATTGAGATCATCCTTGACCTTGGCAAAGAAGCTCTATGATATCCCAACTCAGATCTGGGTGCTTTCTGTTTTGACCGGTATTCCTCTAGTTTCACACTTTGTAGTTTGTGAATGCTACAAATCTCTTATTATGTCAGTCTCAGGATGTTTTCTGGTATTTGCACTTCTTTTCAATGATATTCTTTTATCTGTATCCCTTGTTTTCTTAGAAGTTATATGCTCCAAGAACAATTGAAAAAATACTTTTATCGGGGTATTGAATCAGAGGAATTAGTCACTAAAAAAAAAACTATCAGAGGGGATTTAATTCTTGGGGACCGTCAAATTCTCCTTATATTACCAACTGTTGAACAATCTTTCCATGTGTTCAACTTTACGCCCATACTGCCTTGTAGAGAACAGACTTTGTGGCATTGCGTTGTCTTTGCATCTATTTGGTTAGAGTCCGATGCTAGAATCTTTCAACAGGAGTCCCAAACCATGATGCTCTTGTGGAAATAAAATTGATTTTTTTTTCTTTCTGGTGTTCAGCCAATGGTACTTTAAAGGGGCGGCTTTGTCTGATCTCATATGGGGACTGGAGTTCTCTTTTGTGTTGATGTTGCTTCTCGCATGTTTTGTTTTTGATGTTCTGTTTTTACAGATGATAGTTTATCCTACTAAGCTCCATCACCTCCTCCTTTCTTTGTAATAAAGTTTTTTCTGTTTAAAAAAAGAAAGTTGTTAATATATATGCTTCTTGGTCCTTGCAGCTTTATATCAAGAATTAGGAGAAAGGGGAAATGAAATGGAGAATGCTGAGTATCAAACAAAAAAAATGGAAGAGCTGCAAAAGAGACTTGCTGATGCACATGCATCCATTCGTCATATTGAAATAGTAAGGACTAAGGATATCAAGCAGTTTGCATTATGTGTTTGGATTCTTAGTTACTTAGCGTTTAGTTCACTAATTTGATCAACAGGTTGACAAAGTAAGGATTGAAGTTCATCAATTCCATGACTTGGACATCAAGCGCGCAATGGCAGGTCCATCTATGGGAGTCAATCTTGATATCCCGGAATCTATTGGTCTGTCAGCACCCTCACCGGCTCCATCATCATCAAGGCTAGTGGATATAGACATGGGAAAACGTGGAAAGAGGAGAATTTAGTATTTTTCTCATGCAGGTGCACTCACTATTTTATTCATGTGGATCAATTACAGGCAAAATCCATAAGAGGATTGAGGTTTTTGGCAGATAGAATGTCTTGCTCGCCAGCAAGGCTATAAATCCTGCGCATCACTGTTAAAGATGCTGTACAGTTAATTAGGATGTTATTTATAAATTATACAAATAATTTTTGTATATGTATTTTTGATAGAGTATATGGTGAAACTCAGTGGTTAACTTTAGGATTAGGCTTTTTAACAAGAAAGGCAGTCCTGCAAGGATTCCACGTGTTTGATTCTGTTGTTTGTAGCATATATTTTGTAGCCGATTTAGTCACTGCTTACCCTCCTGTCAAATGTTTCTCTCATTTAGAGATTACATATACTGCAAAACGATTACAAAATTTTTATTGAAGGAATTTCATGAATATCATGTTTGGAGCAAATGTTCTTGTGCTTTGAGGGGAATGTATTACTTATGGTTGTAGAAGATCCAACTATTTACAAGGAAAACTCTTCCCCCTACACATTTCTCTCCTCCCTTATCTGCAGCACAGCATGGTGTTTTGAAGAGTGATGAAGCTTGCAGCCAGGTGAAAAGTAATGTATTTGTTGACTGATGGAAAATGAGGGAGGTTAAGTCATATTCAAGCGTCCTCACTGGTTGTTAGTCCCACAATTTCTTTTAGTGGCTTCCACATAAACTTTCTCCTGCGCATAGAGAATTGTTTGCATAAAATGAGAATCATTATAAAGGTATCAATGGTAAATTTATGTCCTCAAGCACAAATTTTGCAGCAGAAAGAATAGGTAGTTTCTATAGACAAGCAATAAAAAGAATGAATAGTAAGGGTAGGTTTGATCCAAAATTCAATTTACCCCTTGTTGAAATAGACTTTTAATAATAAAAATATTTATCATTTTAACATTTATGTGATTATTTTTTTAAAATTTATATGAAAAATATCACATAGTAATTAAATAACAACATAATAAACCAAAATGGGTGAATGACATGATTTAAATTATATGAAGCAATCTAATTTTGAAACGACAGAGATACATTGTAATTCACCGAATAGAAAAATAAAAGAAACAGAAATAGGTCCAATAGTGGGCACCCTACCAGTTTCCGCATTCAGCAATGACCCTGACTTTAGGCCGAAGTGTGGGCAGCAGAGCAAGAAACTGCAATTCTGCCTTGGAAAGAACCTAAGGAAGCCAATACAACATATTATTAGCACTTCTAGATTTACTCTGAAACCCATACTGTGTTTCTCTTTTTAATTGAATGATAATTTATGGGCTATTAGTGATATTATCATCCACACCTTGGCTTCAATTATCCACACCACAAGTCCTTTGGCATCTGGTGGCAGTGCTTCTAATCTGTAATCAACTTCAGGCGGGAAATACCACCTTGCTATGGGCTGCTTCCCAACATGAGCCTAATATATATGACAAAATATCAGAGTCAATAATAAAACTTTTCCTGATGGATTAAAGTGACCCTCAACATGATTTCAAAACCCTTAACACTAAGTGGTTAGAAGTTGGATCCTGAACTTTCATCAAATAGCAGTGGTCCAGCATAATGTAAACTCTGAGTAATAGTTATCTCAGAGAGCAAAATGATAGTTCTAGCTAACAGTGAGATGAACAAACTCACAGGGCAAACAGGGTGAATCTTGGTGAGGGTGGTTTCAGGATCACCAAGGCCACGAGCAGAGAGGTCAAGGAAGTAGTAGCCTTGATATCTGAGCCGGTTGAGGTAGCGGCCTTCATAGCCACCCTCATGGGGAGAATAGATGGCAAGTGCTTTATGCTCTTCCACATCTGAAAGCCAACGTCCAAGATCAAACTTCAACAAGTCTCCTCCTATGAAGTCTCCTATCTCAATTCCACTGCACCTCACCACCCCAACCCTTTTGGATATGCTACCACCATAGCTCCCTCTCCATCCCATCTTCACCCCTTTTCCAACCACGAAGTTGCTTCTGGTTGGTTGCTGCTGCTGCTGCTCCTTCTTCTTGGCCTGCTGGACACTCAGCGAGGCTGGTCCTCCATAGCCTAAGCTAGCAGAAGCTGACATTTTCTGCTGATTTTTAGTGCTATAAAGCTGAATTAAAGTTTTCTGATCACCAAATGAGAAAGGAAGGCTGTTGTGATTAGAGAATGAGGTCCATAGTTTTTACTTTTTAGTAGAGTTGTTAGTCACAAATTTTTGTGGAAAGTTCATGGCAAACCAGGAAACTGTAGATGTTTGCTGCGATTTGTATGGTGGAGAAATGAGATAAAGTGAACACTGAGAGTTCGTTTTGTCTTCAGTTGTAACTTGCCATGTGGTGTTTCCACTTTTTTTTTTTTTTTTTTTTAAAGAAATTAAATTGAAAACATGTAAATTTCAAATGTGAATGGCTCATATTCTTAAGTGAGTTTTAACATTTCTACTGATTTTATATTGTATAGAATATATTTGTGATTTATCATTTCTATCACTTTATATGTTATTATTAATTATTTTTAACTAATTAAAATTTTCAAATTTAAATCTTAAATTTATACCTTTGTGTGCATTACTGAACCCTTTTTTCTTTTTAATAAATGATAACATAAATGTTTATATTTAAGATTTACAAATGGTACGTACTAGTTATTTAATATAAATGAAGTACTGACGCATGAAATATTAATATAATATATAACTTAATTAACTTGTTTAAAAGATTAATTCTCATATGCTGGTTTGTACAGATATTTTAAGATTAACTTACACGATCAATTAATATTAAATTACTTAGAGGCCGTTTGCATTAGATTATTTCTGTAGATACCCAATCCATTGAGCCCAATCACTCCCCATGGCCCAATAACTCCCCAAGGCCCACATAGCAAGCTATAT